>VWZV01005944.1:1254915-1352509 GCA_013397155.1 Irena cyanogastra
GGAATAAAGTTTTAAACAAAGAAAGAATTAAATGGAATAAAGGATTTTGATTATTCTTTTCATTCATTTGAGGCAACATAAAGTCACACCCATCCAAAGTACAGATGGTTATTGGGAATAGACTCATACGTTAGAATAAAAATCAGCTGGTAATCTTTGACACATTCAGATAGAAGGCAATTACTAACTAAGATACCAGGGGCAAAAAAAAAAAAAAATTAAAAAAAAATACTACTGCTGGTGATTCTGAAGTCAGCTTCAGGATTTCTAAAACTGACCACTGAACAAATCTACTACACCATACTGTAACAGGAGAGAACACTGGTCTGACAAAAAAACTTGTTTTATCACAACACCCCTGTTGTGCTCATCAAGAACTAGACTGTCTAAAACTGACAGCAGTGCAAAACACAGATAACCATGACCCTTTGAAATTAGTAAATCCAGGTATTATCCTGACCCACCATAGCAGTCTGGAGCTTTCTTGCCTGGTTAGAAACTGCAGCATAGAGATACACAAGTAGAACTAGGCTGATGGTATGAAATGGCATGAGATTTTGGACAATGTCCAAGACAGATCTAAAAGACAGGCCCTTTTACAGTTTTGCACTTCATTCAGAGAAGTAGTAAGGATGTGGTTATGTACAGTTCTGGAACAAAAAACCACTGCTCCTATATTCACTCTCCTGAAATTCAAAGATGGTTAAGCCTCAGACTTAAAATCTTACCTGTAGCCAAAAGTACCTCTGTCTAACTGTGTGTTTCACCACGTGACTCCTTATCAATGGGTATTAATGCAAAATTAACAATTTTGATAATTCTGATAGGGCTTCTAATGAAAATTAAGTACAACAATTATGATGTCTGACGTGGAGCAAGCTAAGTANAAATATGCACCGCCTTGCAGAAAGGGTGCAATATCTAAAACTTCAGACACCAAAACCATCCATAATGCATGTGGCTTTATACTTTTCTCAAGTAACAATGTTTGAAACAAGAAAATCCAACATCTAGACCCTTTCCCAAATTTAAAAATTTTAGTCTCTGTCCTTATATAGAAGGTCAAATCCATAACTAGAGTCAGTCCAGCAGCATGGAATCCAAGGCTCTTAACCAAATTGCACCAGTCGAGGATCTAGCCCATAGCCACCAAATCTGATTTTTCAGTTACACGTACAAAATAAATCAACTCCAACTAAGATTATGGGATACAAACTCAGGCTGCTCCTGGAGTAACCCATGGTTAGTTAAACTGTGTTTCCTGTGAAGTGGTAGAAATCTAAAGTAAGACTCAATAGCCTCAGAGTTACCAAGCCATTTTAACAACAGCATAAGCAAAGCACCAATTTGCCTGTGGAGAGAGACAGACTCTGGGCTTCTTCATGATTTCACATATCCCACTTTTCCAGCCTGTTATTATACTTAATACCCTTCAGTGTTTCATAATCTGAGTGAGCTTACAGTCAATCACATTCTGTGGTGCTGAGCTTGCAAAGCAGCATGGATCAAGATCTTTCCATTCTCTTTGAAATCCAAGTCTGGATTGCTCCAGCTTGTTTTTCAATAGAGCAGTATTTTCAAATGCTTTCAAAGTTCGATTTTACAATGCTGCTGGCAAGGCCGGGAATCAAGCTAAATCCACATGCATCCAGAAGTGAAAGTTGCCACAGGGAAAGAGTGAAAAATCAAAGGGTGAGCAGTAAGATGATCCTATACCACTGACTTACTGAATGCTAAAGAATAAAGGTTTAGTACACAGAGAAATGAGAAAGCCAAAAAAGTTACTTCCAATAGCTGCTACTATGACAGAGATGGAAACACAAAACTGGAGGGAAAAAAAAAAGCTGCTGTATATGTATTGTTTCTTTGTCACCCACTTAAATTTCAAATCACTAAATGCTTCTCTTCAGCATTATATATAATTTTAAATAAGCTTCACAGTTGACAAGAGAATGCATCATGGGGTGGTTTTTTTCCTGGTATAGCTTATAATTAAATCATATTTGAGTAATATTTCTATCTATACTTTTTACTGCTTATAGCCTAGTCTTTGCTGAAGTTGTTCCAGGAGAGCAACTACAAAATATCCTCACTTGAAACAGCTTTCCAGTAGCAACCATATGTTGAGTCAGTCAATATGGTGACCCCTATAAGGACACATGGAAGGCAACAAGGTCCATCCATGGTAGGACATTGTAGTGGTCTGCTGTGTCAAATTGCTGTAAATCCAAAGGAATGTAAATGAAGCACCAGAGCTGCAACAAGAAACCAAAAAAGTGTAGCCAGAACATAAATATGACCCATCATTATGTGAGAATTTTCATGTAAAACACAATCTCTAAACAAAATACAAATGGTACAAATCTGAAGACCAGGAAGAATTTTGGACTCTCATGTAAGATAGCCTGTTATAACTAGAAGAACCCCAAAACTACAGGACAGTGTTGGTCTAAGTTGATATTTAAATACTATTTTGCATATTAATTGCCTTGCCTTACACAACTTCCAAGATGTGGAGAAACAGCACATCTATGCAAGTTCACAGCAAGACAAACATCAAACGGCAAGAATTGCATTGCAAAGCTCACAGTACTAGGTGTACCCAGTCACAAAACCAGAACCAGTAAGAAGGCAAATTAGTTTTAAACCATTTCCTTTTAAATCTCGGTATTTTTGCAAGTTAAGAGACAACAGGAAACCAAAGAAACTACACATTAGATTCAGGCTACCAACACTATAATCACACCTGCTTTTGTGTTAAGGTTAGAGAATAAAGTCTTGGTGATTTAATTTCTCCTAGGATGCATGTACAGCTGTGTTAGGACCAACACAAAAATCTTACCAAGTTCATTGTCCTACCTGCAGTAATGGCCACAAACCACTTGAATTCATTTTTAGACTGGAAGCAAATATATTTTGAGATTCTCATTAGGAAAAAAGTATTTAGAATAATCAATGGGGGTGGTGACGCCTTAAGTTTTAGCTTTTTCTAGGTAGCTTCTTTAGGAAGCAGTGGAGAAGGACAACTTTGCATTTTGAACTTTTGCGTTTTTGAAATATGATTCCCTTTTGCCTCATCCACAGCCTAGTAATTCAATTTTTGATTTTATTTTATTTTAAACCTTTGAACTACCATAAACTTGTGGCAAAATACGGAAAATTCCAGTTTTTTAAAAAGTTCATTTCCTTACTGAAGCTTTTGCATTGTTATTCTTTTGTGGATTTAGTTGAAAAACTTCTATCCCTCTCCACTGGATGGCAGACAGCTGTTCACTTTAGTCCTCTCACTGCCAAATTGACAAGCATGCTGAAGAAAAAAAATGAAGGGCCCAAGGTCTTTTCTTTTTCCTTTTCTTTTTTTTTTTTCTTAAACATGCCTGATTAGGCAAAAACCTATTTTTCTTCTGCCTCAAAAAATGACCAATAACCTACTGCAGCATGTGTTATAGTGCTGTGTTTTAAATCACAAACGAGAATCTAAACAAACAAAAATAAAATCATGCTTTGGAGATTGTGGGTTAGGCAAGAATGAGTGATGCCTTAACCTCTCCTATTCTCCCATGTTAACTGCAAACATTAAAGGTCATAAATTGTCACTGCCCCTCTAATATATAAGCTACGTGCACTAAGAGCTCTTTGCATGGGTCAGACTCTATCCCCAAACTGTGCACTAGGCTGGACCTTTGCTTCCTGACTGAGGCAAATCCAGCAAAAAGAGCCAAGACTTACACATCCAAAAGCATCATGGGTGAAACAACACTTTTGCATCATATATATTAGCTGGCACAAATGTCTCTTGCTAATGTTCAGCAATTATACCACAAGTGTCCTAAAGTATTACCAAGGAAGGCCTCAAATTTGTATTATCTGCTGTCCACAGTATCAAGTTCAACCAAATACTGCCAAGGGCTCATAAGCCACAACCACCGTCCATCACTAAAAAGAACAGAAGTTATTCTGTATATTAACACTTTTTATGTACCAATCCTATTCTTCTTTAAAATGAACCCCAAAAAAACCAAAAACAACACAGAAACCTAAGCAGTAACTTTGGTTTCACCTTAAAGACAAGCAGTAGGTTTCAAAGATCACAGTCAAAAATCAGCACATTTTAAAACAACTAATCTTAACTGGAATTATTTGCCCTTATAACCCATTCAGCATTCAATTGTTAACAAAACTCCACTCTTCCTACAGAGTATTTATGCAGTAGCACAGTCACAGATACAGCATGACTTTGACATTTACTGTAGTCCTGGAAAGGGAACAAGCCAAATGCATCCCTGGCACAGCTTTAATAATTTCAAAATTCATTTGCACAAAACTCTGGCTTATTATCTCAAAAACAGTAAGGAGCAATATTTTATTTTATCTGTTTTCTGAACTCCCATTTTTACCTCCCAGAACATACTTCAAAATAGGTCTTAAGTGGAACTCAAGTTATAGCTAAATCCCATACTAGCAAAAGGGTAAATTTCACTCGTAGGGCACTGATGACAAGATTCTCCTTCCCCATTTGCCAAAATATTTTTTTTCCAGACAGTAGCTTACAATATGACTATCTTTAACGCCCATGTAACAGACTCCTAAGGTCATCCCTTAAAAAATTTTTTTGATATTTCAATTTTCAAGTTCATCAGCAGCCTCCTCAGAAATGCCTGCATTCCTAACAGTCTAGCCTTCAGAATAACCCGGGAGCTGAGCCACCCACTTCACACCGACCTATACCCTTTCCAGGCAGTAGTTCTGGGAGCTGAAACTTACAGATACAGTATTTTGTAAATATCAGCTTGCCAAATAAGACTGCTGGTATTATCCATGGGGTTAATTTTGTAACCTTTCTTTGTCTTTTACATCCCACTTGCAAATTTAGGTGGGGGTGGTGATGAGGTGAGGACTAGAAAGGAAAAGAGAGGAGATATGGGATTATGTGGCAGCTTAATTTGAGGCACTTTTAAAGGCTTCTCTATCCGTCTGTCTGAATCTCCAAAAATGACTTAAAAGGGGAAAAAAAAAGAGGAAAAAAAAAGAAAAAAGCAGACACCACCAGAGGGCTGCTGCCTGCAGGAAAACGAAACTGCTGCATTTTAACACTGCAGTAGAATTCCACTAGCTCCACAGAGGCATAAATAAAAGTGACCAAGTTATAAATCTTTTGAAACTAGAACACACAGCATCATACATAGTTTTACTCAGTGACATTTTGTTTGAGAGATCAGGGACAAATGCCCCTAAGGAAAGAAGCAACAAAAGTCAGCATAGCCACATATTGTCAAAATGGGAATATCTAAGCAATTTTCCCATTTTATTAGATAGTTAGAACAACTTTTTAAATGCAGCCACAGAAATTTTAGCATTTATGTATCAGTAATTCAATAATCAAAAGGACAAACTATGGAAGACAAATACAGCATAAACAGATATTATCACCTGGCAGACCAGGCTGTATGGTCCAGTCCGTTGTCAGGACATCAAAAAAAAAAAAAAATCACTACACCTAAACAGTAGGATTATCCCAGGCCTTTTCACGATGCTTTTTATTTCTGATAAAGTTATCTATGCTAGCTGGCTAACTCTGTCAGTCCCAAAAGGGAAGTCAAAGATTATCTTAGTTTTACACGAGGGCATCATAAAAAAAAAAATCATTTTTTACTAGTCAAAGGCTCCACCCCAAGTCAATGACTAAGCCTGTCAAGGCCAGTGAAGACTACATAGTTATTGTTTCTGAATAATTTGCCTTACAACTGCACAATGACACAAACAGACCCTCTATTGTACACATCTCTACTACTCTTGAAGCCAAGAAATGTCCCAGCTAAGACTCTGTAGCATTTTAGAGATTACAAGAGTACAAATAGTGACCCAACCCTTTGAGAAGCTCAGTACCTTTAATCCAAGGAGCCTTGAGAGTACAGAATAATCTTGCACAAGAGAATTAGAACTCTACAGGATCAAGCAGAAGGTTGGTATTTTGTGTACACACACACAAAAAAAAACCCCAAACCAACCCTTAAATGTAGTCTCCCATACACAAAGTGTACAATGCATTATGTATAAAAATGCTCAGCTTATCCACATCTGACACATCATACTGATCTGCAGCTGATGCAGAGTTTATCGAGACCAAAACAAAGGCACAACTGCTACAAGTAAATAATAAGGTAAACAATGGGGAAGACAGGACTTCTATGCAGGGCAAGGTTCTTAGGTGCTCTGGTTCACTTGTCCAATCTTCACTGTCCTCTGTTAATTGCTCTTTGTGCCAGAAGAGAACAGCACTACCCACCAGGGCTAGAATTCCACCTGTGACTAAGTTACACGTACCCTTTGATCCAGATCCTCGGCTTTGCCATGTGTTCAATCCCCACCATTTCAATGAGAAGAAAAAGACCTAGAGCACACGAGTTTCTTCCCTCTGATGAACTCTTCAGAAATTCGCAGTAGAGCAGACACTTGAACAGTAAGTATCATGTTAATTTTGCTATTCTAATCAAGGTTGCTATGAATTCTTGTGAAGCAGTCCACAGCCCACCTGGTTCTACACAGCCACAGGCACCAAACCACTGAGGATAAATAAGAATTGGTAGAGCTAGAGAGGCTTTGCAGCCATAACTAATCTAATTCAGTGGTGATAAGAGAAATGGTGATGACAGCATTAAGGACACAAATCCAGAAACACTGCTTATTTTTGCAGCACTTTGTCTAAGCAGGACAAGACACCTGGTAATAAAGATGGTAACTTTCCCAATCATACTAGTAGTCTGGTTGCTCCTTTTCCTAGCAAAGATGAAGTAATGATAAATGTAAGGACATTTTCTCCATCCTGAAACTTAATGCAGATTGGTTGGGTAATTTCAGTACAGGTATGTATGGAATACTAGAGAAGAATTACTACTAAAAAGTATTAAAACTTTTGCTTGCCTTAATTTGTGTGTTAGCTGAGCAGACAGACTTCTGCTTTAAGGATGAAATATAATAATCTGTAAAATGCTGGGCCTGTATTTTCAGTTTGAATTGAATTTGCTTACAGTATCATTCCACTTCGTGCTCTAATTTGCTTGAATATTCACTGCAGAGATGTATTCCTAGGCTGCTCTTCACTAGAACACTGCCAGAGGTCTGCCTCTGCTGCCATCAATGAGAAGCTCGCTCATGAGTCAAACTCGCCTCTCAGATAAACGTGAGGAAGGCCTCGAAGTCACTGAGACTGCACAGATGTAACTGAGTGGAGAATTTGCCTAAGTAATGTCTTCATCACAATCAGGAAACAACCAGAAGTAAAAGAGATGCAATTTCATAAATATGAGCAATGAAATAAACCACAAACCCAGAAGAAAAGCAGCACGGGACAAAACCCAGAAACTCTAGGACAGATCATCCTTTATTGACGATGATTACCAATTTTAATCAAGCTTTACTGATTTAAAGGAGTGGGAAGTTTGGGGGGAAAGGGTAGATTTAATTAGCTTCAAAGGCTAATGACAAACTTGAAGGCTCAAAAAGTGTAAGGAATCTTAAAAGCTGTGCCACTCACAGCCGTGTCTTTACAAAAAAACAAATGCTTGCGTTTAATGAGGCAATAGTGCCTGCGCCATTGCCAAGTCCTAATATAATACTTGGCTTTGTCTTTAGTGATGGTTTTGTACAGACAGGCACTGCAAACACACAAACGGCTCTCAGTCTTCCTCTCAGCTTTCTGCAGGAAAGGACTACTTCAAATACTGCCACTGTACCAAAATGGATACATGGAGGAAATGCAAAGAGGGCTCCCTTCTTCCCACACTCCCGGATCACTGAGCTCAGCTTGCAAACAGAAATGACCAAGTTCAAGTCTCCACGGCCCTTGCTTTGCACTGCTCTAGCAGCAGCGAGTAGGCAGAAATCCAGCTTGCCAAGCTGTATGGGGATTCTCCCAGCATTAGGAAATCATAATGTGCTTTTAGCACCACCTTTTCCTTCTAACTTTGGTA
Organism: Irena cyanogastra; assembly: GCA_013397155.1. NCBI lineage: Eukaryota > Metazoa > Chordata > Aves > Passeriformes > Irenidae > Irena > Irena cyanogastra. The sequence continues at coordinate 1,262,886 of VWZV01005944.1, forward strand.
TAAGAATCTTAACCAAGGTGAGGGCAATATCTGAAGAGCAGCTGTATTGCAGAAATCTCGATCTGCCATAGCAGCATCTCATAGCCCTCAAAACCAAGTGAAGATTAGAGAAGCTGCACTGTTTAGGACAGCTTTCTGGTAAACCTGATTTTTTAAAGGAAATAAAATTTAAATGTTCTGGCTGTCTGTCTGCAATTCCCCCATAATATCAGAACCCATTATCAAATTCTGACCAAGTCTGAAAGAGAAGAGAAATCTCTAAGATTCTACAAATTTAATGGAGAGTGCTGAATGTCTGTGGAAAAAAAACTAAGAGACTCAAACTATCACTCCCACTATGGGAAGCTCATTTGTGATTCATCCTTAACGTATTTCAAGAGAAAGAAAAAATATGGACAAGCAGCAGAGACAGCTCCAAATGAGTCACAAACATTGTCCTCACCTAGTCCAAGAGACAATGAACAGAGGAAGAGCAAGAGCAGCAGGGAAATATAGGGTACCAAACTGGAGAATACCAAGTTCCTTCGTTTTACAGTTCACCGAGCAAGTTATGGTTTAGCTGCACAGGATAACAAAAATAGCAGAAGAGTTGAGGCTGGAAGTGATCTCTGAAGATCACCTAGATCAACACCCTTGGTCAAAGCACAGTCAACTGGAGTGGCTTCTCAAGGCTTTGTCTAGTCTGGATTTGAACAGGTGCAAGGAAGGAGACTTCCCAACATCTCCAGGCAATGAGTGCCAGGTGCAACCCACTCTTACAGTAGAGGAGCTTCATCCTATATTTAAATGGAACCTCCTATTCACACACAAAGACCTAACTAGGATTAGTGCCTTAGCATGAAAGGGATTACATGCAGATAATGCAACACAAATTATCCTTCCCCTCACTTCACAAGCTAGGCAAGACACATAAAATGTGGAAGAAAAAAAGTACACCTAAGAGAAAATACTTCTCCAAGGACATACAGTGCATCAGTATTAATTTACCAAAGACAAAGCATCCTGTATAAGTAGGAGACTTATACAAAAGTATAAATACCATAAAAGTACCTTGTTTTTCAGTCTACCATGACCATACAGTTAAGAAAAAAAAATCTGACAATAATATATGCTTATTTAGATATGGGCTATGTCCTTGAGTATTTCTTCCAGCTCTTCAAGCAGTAAACAATGAACCTATTTAAATACAGCTAAACAACTAAAGGTCTCAGCCTTGGAACTGTAACATCTCCAGAAATTTTCTGAAGATAGAGGAAATTAATTAAGACACTAGGAAGGTAAAAGATTGCAGCTGTAGAAAGAACCAAATACCTGTCTAGTAGCCTCTAAATTAGGATAACAATTCTTGGATCAGTTTCCATTTTGAAAAGGCAAGGTAATGCCAAAGTTTAAAACAAAGATAAACAAACAAAACCTCAAAAGCAACCAAAAGAAAAACCAACCAAACAAAAAACCCCACAGAAATGTAAACCAAAAAAATAGATGATTAGGACTTCAAAAAGAAAACTGTAGACCAAACCTCTATGTGCTGCCAGCAGGTTTTCTCAACATGACAGCCAAGCTACCCGTCATTTAGAATTTGAAAATATGACGAGAGCTTTGTAATAGAATACTGGGAGAGATTAAGAGATTCCAGTACAGTAAAAGTCTTAAACAGTCAAATCCATTCCTTAATCTTAGGGACAAGTCACACTTATTAAAAGGCATCCACATAATCACTGAATGAAACTTACCCAGGGCAAATAGCTGGCATGATAAGTAACCCAATCCTCTGCTGGCAAACAATCAGCAAAAGACATCAGAAAATTTTTAGCATCCTACACAGTACATTTAATAGCACAAAGATTTGGCATATGAAGTCTTATTTTCCCACTAAAACTTGTGCTTTAATGCAAATGCAACAAAACATTAGCCTTATCAAAGTCTTACACTAGATGAGCCTAGACTTCATCAGAGCAGGACATTTATTTTATTTTTAATAGAATTTTTAAAAAGGAAATTGTACATCTCCAGCTCATGTTTATCTGCAAATACGTTCTTGAAGGTCCCTCTTCACAAATTATATTCCTGTAGGGCAGATGAGCCAACACTATGAACCTGGGCTTTGGTGTGCCTCGTCCTGGACCAAAGCAACAAAACAATCACTTTTCCAATAGGAGTATCTGTGTAGAAACCTAGTGTCTGCACAGCTAGCCACACTTAAAATAATTAAGAAAAAGAATGAAAGATAAAGAGCCAAACAATTTCATCATCATTACCTGCTGGGTCAGTATGAAGATCTGGTACATTCTCATTTGCAGTTGCTGTTCCACTTTGGCAGACTGATACTTAATAGTTCTAAGAGTAGGCTTTAGATAAACAGTAAAAAATTAATATAATTTTTGTCCAGTTCAGTTTGCTTCTTCCAGAAACCAGCTCCTCCATTACTTCTGTTGCAGTCAATAGTGCTTTTAATAGGTAAAATACAAGAGGAGTCAGTTTATGGCATTTAAAGCTGAACACACAGAGGAATGACACTGCAAAAACAGAGTGTATTAATACATAGGTAATGCAGACATTATTAAAAAATATATACATTACCACACTGATTTGTTTTCTCCCACATTAAGCATATAGTGCAAAAGACAGCAAATCAAAATTGCAAAAGCCTCAGGATATAAAGACAGCATGTTGTTTTGTAAGTAGAAGCAGAGAGCCAGAAGAGCACTTACTAAATGGATGCCTGATAAGTTTTCCTTTTTAGAAAACATAAAGGTAAGTACTTCACTGGAAATATTATCATGCCTATAATTCCCACATAGTGTTGGAACATTAAAATGAGAAAGAAAAATAGATAGTACTTGCACTCCACTGTAAGCCACCTGTGGATGACTTCTCTCCTCAATATCCCCCTGCACCCTGCATTAAGTCATTTGCTGTCAGTTGATTGACAAATCTCAGTGCAAAGTTTTCACCAGCAATAATCTCCTTTCGTCAGTGGCTGGCTGGAACTTTCTTCCAAACTCCTTAATTATAAAATCACTGATTATCAATAGGTAGATTATTAGATAAAAAACTGAAAAGCAGCCTGTTATCTGTGGTGAGTTACACAAAGAAAAGTCCCTTCCAGTCTAACCTTACCCCATCCCAAATTAAAAATATTTATGTGGAAAAAAAAATTTAAAAGTATTCCTTGTCCTTCTAAGTAGGCAATCACCTTTATCAAGGAAGCCAAAATAGGTACAACAAAAGTCTAACAGCCAGAAACTGCTTAGCACAGCCACGAGGTGTAAAACAGTAAGCTTGGCCATTAGAACTCCATTGAAGAGTTATTTAGGGCAGCTTTAGGGCTACTTTATATCAGCTGGCCCGATGTGTCTCTATGGCCTTCAGGAAATAATCAAATAATTTCCTCAAAATAAAACCAAGAGCACTAATAATTCAAGGAAAGTGTCCTACTCTACCAACTCCAGCACTGAGCATGCATCAGCCACCTGCACCAGCCTGAAGGTTACTCTGCCCTCTAGCAAGGCAACAGTACCACTTGCAAGAGAATGTATCTGGGTTCACTTAAACACACACCACCATTCACCTTCTTTGTCCATATTCCTTCCTGTCCTTAGTCTCATGACCCACTTGCAGTTAATAGCCTTTTAAAAGTTTATCCCAAGGTCATTGCAAAAGAAAGACTGCATTCCTGTTTACAGAGTCCACAGGACACTGCACCCTCACAGGCATCTCTGCCACAAACGACACATCCAAGAACAAAATGCTTGCAGCTACATCAATAGCCAGTAATGAACTTCTGTGAAAGGAACCAAAACAAATTCTGCTGCTCCACCTAAACTCCACCCAAATTCAAATTTCAAAACCTATGAAGCAATGGAAAAAACCTTCTGGGTAATTTTTTAGTGTGGTTTTTAACATATTTTTATTAGTAATGTTTCTAGTCCGTAAATACAACTAATTCATAAAAGTTTTATACTCCTATTCAACATTAAATGTAGAATAAGTAAAATGAAACTGGATGAACAACATTAATATGCTCTAAAAGTAGGCATTTTAAATCAATTTTAATTTGGTCACACTTGTGCACCTTTTAAAAAGACTTTCTGGAAAACTTACATCTACCAAGCATGGATGCTCATAGGAATCATGTCAAAACTGTCCAGGAAAACTGAATTTTTGGTTTGAACTTGCAAACATCTGTGTTGGAAGTGCCTGCAAAATGATCTGAGCAGAATGCAATTCTCTTATGCAATATACACAACAGACTACATTCAAGAGTACAATTCAAATCTTTGAATACTGCATAAGTGCAAACAATCCATAAGTGAGGAAAAGACAGTTGGAGAAAGGAGATATAAATAGCTGTTTGCCAGAAAATCTGAAACAAATAAGGATTTAAAGGAAATCACTCTGCATTTACAGACACTGCAGATGAAGATGGTTCAAGTTCATTAAGAACACTATTTACAACAAATTATTCATGTTATTCTACAGATCATTATGGCTGTTTTGCAGAAAAACATAATGTTTATGCATGAACTGGAAATGGAACAATCTCCTCATATTCTATAAGCAGAATGAACAGCATTATTGACTAGGATTGCTAAACATCTTGGGCTTGTTTAAAAAAAAAAAAAACCAGGAAATTACTGTGGGATATTTCTTAATAGGACAATCCACAACAAACAAAAAAAAAATCCACCCTCATCTATTTATCCCAGACTTGATGATCATTCTACTGAATTCAGCTCAACTTCAAATATAGACTGACTTCACAAGGGCAAATTACAGTATCTTAGCATTTGAAGAGGACCACTACTTGAGCATTCATTTATGTCGCTGCCTTTACTGTACCTTCAAGGAAATCTACATAGGCTTCCACATCGTCTTATTGACTGTTCTCCTATGTGCATAGTACAGTCCTCATGCCTTGTCTTTTACTTCAGAAGGTATTACTTCCAAACTTCTCATTTCCTTTCCATTTTTTCTGAAAGCTGGAATTCTTCCACCACTTTCATTTGTTCTATATTAACTACCTGCTAATTTATAGGTGTGTACCACATTTATTATTGTCATCGCAATTATGGTTTAACTCTCTAAAGCACACGATATTAAAGACTTCCCTTATTTAAAGGGAATACTTACTAAAATGTAATGTATGGAGTAAACTTATGGTATACTGAAATACATTGTAATGCTGGAGAATCCAATACATACAGTGGCTGCTCCACTCAGTTTACAAAACGAATTGTGAGAACCTACCTAAAACACTACATCCGGTCTTCTCATAGAATCACAGATTTTCTAGAGATCAAAACAATTCCTCTCAAGAGGTAAATTTTAACAAGAAGGTTTTTTCCTTTCTTTAACCTCCCTCCTCACCCTAATGCATTCCTTTTCACTGTGGCAGAACAAAATGACATTAGAACAGTGACAAAAAGTAGAAAAGTGCTTGAACAGTGCAAGAACACTATTTGTGAAATCAGTCCTTCCATAGTTCCTGGTGGAATCTGAGATGTAAGTATATAGTCATAGAGTCCTTCTCATTTGACAGTATCCAAATTTTAGCAACTCTTGGGTGAGAAAGCTTACTGTGCTTTACAAAGAAAAACAATAATTCTGAACCTGCTGCTGTTTCCACAAGTTCATAATAACTGTGCTACTGATATTGAGGTAAAAGACTAATGGCATGCCCCTACAAAGTTTTCAGAAGGATAGAAGTTAAAAATTATTTTCATTGCATTTAGCAAACAGGAATTTGCTAACTCAAACAATAAACAAAACAAAACAACTAAAATGAGTGAAAGTCATAAAAGGGATAGCTGAACTTTCCAGTTCAGACAAGGAGCAGGGTAATACTAGCTCACTTCAGTCAGTAAAGCAGGCAAACGTTACTTTTTGGAAAGTGAAAGGTATATAAAGTTAAAAAGGTATATAAGGTATATAAAGGTATATATAAGGTATATAAAGTTAAGAAAGACCAAATCCCTCAAAACTTGTAACCATTACTTGATAATCCACTACATGTGAGTTATTATGACATAACCTTTCGTGGGAAATTTTCATTCTTAAGACCTCTACTACCTACAGTATCGCTTGCAGTATTTATTTCTATGATTACAAATTCAACATTTAAGTCTTCTCAGACTATTATGAGGAAGAGTATGGGTTCATACTGCTTTGAAAGAAACTTTAATAAGGAAAGAAAAGTATATATATGAAAATATTATTAGGATATATACTGTTTTGTTGTTTGCTTGTGTGTTTAAAAAGGCCATGAGGAAAACTACAATTATTTACACCTCTTACAATGATATATTTGTCTAGACAGCTAAATGGAAGAAAGCCGTACTCCTTAGATTATCACTAGATCCAGCATGCTGGGATAGAAAAAAAATTGCAGCAGTATGAATGAAGAGGATATACTTTGTTTATCCTACTTACCTAAGGAAACCAGGATTCTGAGACCACATTCACTACCCAACATTCCTTGAATAGAGCTGAAGTTTTCAACCAAATTTGACAGAGACAAATTAAAAAAATTAACAAATTTCAGTTTCTGCCAGTGTCATGGAAACAGATGGTTAGGGCTGTAAAGAAACGTCCTGTTTAAGCTCTCACTGAATAAAAGGCTATTAAATTCTCTAAGACCCAAATTTAATGATTTCTGTTCTTACATAACTCAACAGCACACTGCTGAACACCTCGCTCATGGCTCATACATGTTATACACCAAAATAGCTATAAGCTATATGGGATGCAATGCAGAAAAGGGAACCTCTACACTTTTTGTGAAGGTCAAAGTGCCATGAGTTTCAAGCACAAATCTTTGTACCGGGATTAAAATAGAACAAAAGGAACATAACAAATGAATAAGCAACATTAAACTTCCGATTAAGTTTATGTCAATGTGAGTAGAGTAACTCCCTCCTAGAACCAATGCCTTATTGCTTGTAGACAAATTAGCATTTTAGAAATTTCAACTAGGCATTGAATTGGTGCTACAACTGGTGCAAACAATGATGCCAAAGCCTATACAGTGACTGTCAAATGAAAATACAAGAAAACCCTGCAAAATGCTAAAGACCATCACAAGAAATACTTCAGTTCCTCATCTTTGCACTCATTAATAAATATTCACTACAGTCAGTTTGAATTACTGTTAAAGAGTTTCAAGGGTGAAACAGGTGTTAATGAGGCCAAAAGAAACACAAGAACAGAGATAACTGTGGAATTCTAAAAAAAAATAGAGCAAGGAATACACGGGAAGCTAGTTTCATGTAAAATTAGGGGCAAATGAAGAAAACCTATACCTAAATCTATAACACAGGTTCATTATCTGGTGTGACTGGGGCTTCTCAAGGCACGCAATTTCCATGTGTGTTACTGTAACAGGACACACATCCTTCGCTCACTACTGTTAATTACAATGAAAACCTCCTATAATTAACTGCAAAAGAATGTACCAATGGAACTGAGATAAACCAACCTCCTCACACACCTATATATATATATATATACACACAACAGTCATTTTTTTACACTGGCAGTTTTGTAAAATAATTTTTTGAGTACAACAATCAAGATTCTGATGCCTCTCGTATTCTTGGAAGATCATTTACATAGAGATTCCATAAGCTATTCCAGCAGATGACATCAAGTAGAGGTGCTTTAAATTCAACCTATTACAAAAGCAAACCATCTTGCTACAGTACTCAAATAATAAGTTACATTCATTACATGTTGCATTATTAAAAATCATTTTTGTCCCTCTATCATTCCCACTAGCAGCAAAGACCTAAGCCCAATCATTTTTCAGCACTGCCCCGTGCAGCCCCCCTCCAGCCTCTCTGCCTGAGAGGCCCTAATCCTCTCTTTGTGGCACCGGTCACTCTTGGCAAGCGTGACGCACCAGCCCAGAAGGCTGCCCAGGACAAATTTTGCATATCTGATCAATCAACACTTTCAGCTGTTACCTACCAATTTGAACAGAAGGCTTTTCCCTGTCAGTTTTGCCCACCCACAGCCAGATATCACCAGGTCCCACTAATGTCCCAGACACCACAACCGGACCTCTCTGCAGAGACCAGTAGGTTGCTGCTGGTAAACACTTTTTTTCAGCTTTTAAGGTGGCAATCAGCATGAACTTCACAGATAGAAAGCCAAAGAGAGTTCTACCTACCATTAAGTTCCCCCTCCATGGCACTCTCTCTAAGTCTGCTCTGAACTATGAATGAACCCTCACTCATTCCCAAAACCCCTTCTTCTGATGTCAGTAAAAGCAGGTAAGAGTGATTAATGTTTGTATAACGCCAATGTATCTGGGAGCAAAGCTTGGCCTGCCCATCTAAAATAACTTTATATATAGAGTCAATAATTTTTTATTCCAAATAAGTGATGGATACAAAGATCACTGCAAAATGGACAGGATTTTGCAACAAAATTTACACTTCTTTCTATTCATCATTTCATTTTGCCAGATTTTTCTTCTCACTCTTCCTCATCCCCTTGGAAAAAAAGAGTTCCAAAACATTACCTCCTAATCTTCCAAGCTTCAAAGTCAAGCTCTAAATGAATGATTACAATCACAACTTCCTTCATCTGTAAGCCACTGCAACCCAAATGCCAAGATACACAATATACTGTGGTGAATCAGGCCCTCTTACTGCTCTGCTTGTCCTCTCCCTAAAATGCTGCAGGTTGCCTGCTCACCCACCAAAACAAGCAGGATGAGGATGAGCTACATGCCACACACTGGTTATGCCATTCTGCATGCTCCCAAACGTGATTAGCACAGAAAATGCGAGAAGACCAGAAGGCATCTTTCCATATTTAGCCATGTATGTTTAATACCGAGTTAGATTTCACCTCAGTGCATTACTCCATTAATCAAGGGTGGGTATAGAAAGAGAGACACAGACTGACATCAGCTACTTTCAAGATCTCTCTTCCTCCTTCCCCCACCTCCAGCTTCTATGACACCATGTGTTGTGCATTTCATGTGCATTCATGTGTGCAAACAGCAGAGACTTATCTATAAAGATCAGTTATATGGTAAAACTGCAAAAGGAAACTTTCACCCTTGTCCAGCTGGTTGAATAACTGCAGAGGCCAACAGCAGCAAGCCTCTAAATACATCCTGTTCTTCTCCCTCCACCCCCACGTCTCTAATCACTTAGGAGGAAGATAGGAAGATTAGCAGAGAGGAAAAAAAACATAACCAAAGCTGCAGATAACCCTTTAGGACCACAACGTCAGGCTATAAGAACATGGAGCAAAAGGTTAATGCAGCTGTATTTTCAGGAATCTCAGGCACAATTGCATTTAAAGGGGAGGGAGGGAGGGATACTGAGAAGGTGAGAGAGAGAGAAAAAAGGAAATGGTGATGAAGACAAAAATGAATTTGTCATCTACAGCTGGCTCTTTGATCACCTTGAGTATTCAGGAAAGAATTATCAGCAGAAATAGGGCAGTTTTATTAACATTATACCACAATTTTTCTTGTAGGATATTTTCATTACCATCATCAGAACAGATTTTAGTAAGAACACAGCTGCAGAAGAACCACTGAGCTATGCAAAGGATAAAGGTGGTAACCAAAACAGTGACAGAGAACTACCTTTAGCAGCTGATATACTGAAGAGATTTGAAAAAAAAAAGAAATATAAATAAAAGTCACTTCCACTAGAAGACAATGTCATCTTCATCCATGTCTCTGAACGGTTGCTATGGGGTTGTGAAGAGGAGGGGAAGGATGGGGGGGAGGTTATAATCAATCATCTCAGAAGAGCATTGCTTCTTACAGAGAAAGATCTGGATTTTGACTGTGTCCCTAAGAAAATTGCAGACTGCAGAGCTGCTGCCATGCAGGGCAGTGAGGAAGCAGGCAGAGCAGAGGCAGCAGCTGGGGATGGAAACGCCTATTAAATCCTTTAGACAACAGATGGGCAAAGCTCGGCTGGGTTATAAAAAAAAAATACACCACAATGCATCATGTTTTATTGTCCCACCATAATGAACAACACTTTACACCCACATGCCCAAAGAAGCCCCCCTATGTCTGATTTTACCCCTTCTCTAAATTATAATCTCAAGTCTCAATTCACTTTTGGGGGGATCCCAACCCAATGAATTTGTCAGATGCCATTGCTTATTGCACCTGTTACTAAAAATAAAATATTTTAAGAAGGAAGACGTTTGGGCTTCTTTTTAAGGGTTTTTCTTCCAATTAATACTCCCCTGCCCTTGAAGTGAATATGCTATCCAAGCAAGCAACCGTAAGTCCAGATCTTGAATGCATTTAGGGGATCTAATTATGTCATGTAGGGCAGAAGCACCTGCTCTCTGCTAATTCCCTCCACTCGCTTTCCTCTTTTTAATATTTCTTACCATTGTTCCACTCAGGAAAATCTGCTGCAGGCAAGTTTCATAAACAAGCCTTAAGAAAAATAATTAAATAACATCCCTTCCCCCCTCCCAACCCCTCCTATAAAAACACAGCATAATCAGAATGAATTCTGCTACCGATCCTCTATTTTTCTTTTATTTCAGACCCTACCCACAAAAACCGCCAGCCCATCCATCCATATTTGCTGAATACCCACAGCAGTCAGTGCCAGAGACATACTGTACATATTTCCACCAACCCCCCCCAACTGCACCTTAAGGACTACACCCTTTTCAATCATGATGTCATGAAATACTGCTGGTGACTCCCCCACTACCACCACCACCACCTCCTTGGTACTACAGGCTGTGAACCTTTAATTTCAATATAATTTGATTTAAAAGAAAAATGCTCCTAAGTAGGGCAGTGAAGAAACGGATGTGAAAATTCACTACCAGCAGATCATCTATTTTTTCCTCTGCATGCACTCTGGCTGTCATCAGAACAACACCCATTAGCAGGAGTAATGAACATAAAGCATCCTGGGCTTTTTTTCTTTTTCTTTTCTTTTTAAAAAAATAAGAAAAGAAAAAAAGGAAGAAAAGAAGGAATTAAAATGAAAACTAAAAATAAATAAAGGCCAAAATCCCCTATGAATATTATCTTCAGCAAATGGGAAAACCTGAACCCTCGAACACCCCATCCCCAACACCTCACTGGCTGCTACAGCACCTTCCCTCTAGCACCGGTGCTGCTGCAAAAGAACCAACCTGTCTGTCCTTTTCCTAGGGTTTTCTCCAAACGATAGGGTCCAACATATTGTGCATGTTGAGCTCCGCTGCCTTCTTTCCCTGTTGATGTCATTTCTACCTGGATCTGTAATTCTGCAATGTGTATGTGCTGATGAGCTGGAATTTGTCTCTCTGCAGCTCTTTAAATTCCCACTTTGCAGCTGTGCAAGCAAAGCACTCTTTTTCTTTGCTTTAGTCCCCTTGGTTGCAGATTTTCGTCTTCCTCCTCTTTCTTTCCTCGCTCTCTCACGTGCTTGTTTTCTCGCTGGGTCTGCTTGGGACGCTGAAAGACGAAGGAGTTGTTTTAGTGTTCAAAGAGGGGGATCTACGATCCAAGCCCAAGGAGCATGATGCTGGTGATCCGAGCTCCGCACGCCTTGTTCTCTCTAGGAGCTGTTCAAGGGAGAGCCAGAGCTGGAGCAGCGGAAGAGCCGGGGCCCGCAAGCCGTGAATGGCATTAAAAACAGCCAATCCCCTCGCCTCCCACCTTCTTCTCCCCTCCTCCTTCCACTACCTTTTCTTTTCCATCAGCAGCAGTTGCTGCCTCTGCCTGCTACAGAGCATCATGACCAATGGCAGCAGCAAACACCTAAGTTCATCAGCCTACTGATAAGGCACAATTAAGTATAATTTAATGTGTATATTAATTTAAGACCCAAACATACACTTCTTTTTTTTTTTTCTTTTTTTCTTTTTTTCTTTTTTTTTTAACCTCTGAATTCTATTCCACTATGCAGCTGCAGCTCCAGATTATTAAAGAAAAGGCAAGATTGTGGTAGGAAATAGGAAAGGGGGGGGGAAGCTACTTTTGAAAATGAGCTTGGGAAATTATTTGATTCTGTTTGATTCTGGTGGACCTGTATCTCCTGGGGATTTTACCTTGGGGAAAGAGGGGGGTTGTGGGGGAGAAGAGAAAAATAACAGGGACAATCCTGTAACCACTGAACTCAGTGACAGACCTGGTTTTAAATTTGATGGGAACAAAAAAACTTCGGGTCCTTAGATGAACAGATCAAAAACTGAATGGCCACTCTCTTAATTAAAATTGCAACCGAAAATCCAGGGATTAGATGGTAATAGGAACAGATTGCCTGATCCACAGGCACTGCACTAGCAGTGTAAGAAAACTTTCACTGCTTTTGTCCAAGTATGTCTGTGTTTAACCTTCAGAGATTAGGGAGCTGGACAAAAGAAGGGATTTTGCAGACACTTCAAGTTCAGCAGAAGCCTATGTACTTTCTGGATTCAGGACCATACAACAGTTTCAGCCAGTCTCCAGGGATATCAAGCTGAAGCTGTTCCCACACACGGGTTCCATTTTTACCTCCTCTTCCCTACTCCAGAGAGGACACTGGTCAAGATATTGCTATTCAAATTCCAACTGAGACACAGACAGAGCAAGAATTCTTGAGTCAGGGAAGGAGCCTTGACAAACCTTTACTCTCTCGAAAGAGAGTAAAGAGAGGGCAAAACTTTTACAAGTCATCATTATCTGTTGCTCACTGAAAGAAGACTATTTCAGGTTTGTTTGTTTGGGTTTTTTTTAAGAGGGAAATTTACCTTTTTTAATATCTATATCCACAAACAACAGATGCTTTTGTAAATGGGAATAAAACTAGAAATTGGCTGTCTACCTGTACCACAGACAACATGACTATCCAGCAGGTTGCAGAGGAGTTAGTAAGATGGGAGGAGAAGGGAGGAAATCAGGCCAGTAGACTGAAACCTTAAACAATTCCAAGATTTCTTCAGGAAACAAAACCCTAACACTTGCTTTGGGAAAAAAACCAACCCTGCTTTGCCCTTTATGGTTCACCTTTACTCACTTCCAGACTGTGTCAGTGCAGCAATCTGTAAGCAAACTCCAAAACACCATCTCGATTCCTCAGCTTCCCCCCCCCACCGCACCCTGTGCAACCACCCACCGAGGCTCCTTCCCTGCCAAGCACTGTTTCTGTGTCTTTCCAATGGCAACCTCTGCCCCCTCCAACCCTACAGGTGTTTTCCTTGCCTTTACTACTCAACTCAACTCCAAATTGCCATTTCTCCAAGCTCCCCAGACCTTCCCTTGTTCTCCTACCACACCTCTGCTCCCTTTTCATGCTCACTGCCTCATGCATTCTCACCGCCTCACGCATTGTCCCCTCAGAGCACCTGTGCATTACCTCACATACCTGAGCCTGCAGCCCCTCACCAGGAAGACAGGGAAGAAAGCTGGGGAAAGCACCACCAACAACCAGGGTGGCACGTCCCCATGCTGTGTCCACTCCCCTCTGCCCTGCAGCCCCTGGAAGAGCCAACGGAGCAGAGGAAGAGGCCAGAGAGGCGGCACTGCTGGCAGCCACAGCGACATGGCGGCTTTTCCCGCCCAAAGCAGTGAGTGGGGTGTCGGGGGCCAGAGGGTAGGGGGCGGCTGTGTGGAGCATCCCTGTGGGGAGGCACAGGGTACATGGGCTGCGTGGCTGATGGGAGGCTGGCAGGCCTACGAGACCTGGTCTATGGCTGATGGGAGGCTGGCAGGCCTACGAGACCTGGTCCATGGCCGAGGGGTGAGGCACCACCTGCCCTTGGTATGAAGCAAACCTGCCCCAGGTGTGGCACGGGACTCGGACCTCGCACCACTGACAGAGCTGAGGGCTCAAAAACCCACCAAGGCAGGAGGATGGCCCAGAGGCATCAGGATGGGTTCAGCAGGGCAGTCTGGTCCATCTTGAGACACAGTTGAAAAAATGTCTCTGAAACTTGAGGCACACACCACATCCCTCAGAAGATCTCCTTTCCCAATGGCTTATGAGCCATGATGGGACTGTTCCAGGTGAAGCACCATGGTGGGAGAAACACTCTCCCTGATGGACTGTTGGCTACAGAAATCAAATGTTGGGGGCCATTGAAATGTGTCATGGTTTCTGATGTTTCACTCCTCTCTAAATGTCTGCCCCCCAACACTGTCAAAAATCCCCACAGGCAGTAAGTGACAATGCTGAATTATGGCAATGTGTACATACTTGCAGAAAAAGGAAAATATTGTTTATTTGCATAAATTATGTATCCACCATATTAATAATGCAGGGGGTGAGTATCAGTATAGATCAAAATATTTTTTAATTCCAAGATTTGTATCTTAAAAGGTGTTTAATATGAGGTGATGATGTCTGTATGTAGATGAACCATATGTCAGTCATGTTATTAATAGAAAGATGAGAAATCAGACAATATTGTCCATCCAAGTCCAAACTTGTATATTTCACATTTGTTTGTATTGGGCATTGAGGAAAGTGGGTTAAGAGACATGGATATTACAAATACCCACCTTCTGTCACAAAATATGTGTCAGTGTCATGGCTGGAATAAGGTCAGACACTTAGTGAAGTTCATGTGATCCTGACCGGAAGATAAAACAACACAAACAAATACGCATGCAAAACCCCCCCGCCCCCCTGCCCCCCCCAAAAAAAACCCTCACATATCTTTTTGGTCGTGTTGAGTTATGTCATTTTGATTCCATTGGAATATCTTTCTATATAGGTTGTTACAACAATTTCAACCTTTTGAGGTTTTGACAAACTCTTGACAAACAAGAGTTTGTCCTAAACTCTTTTTGAAAAAATGCGTGGACATTTCTTGATTACTAATAATAAAAGTTTTTTTTAATAATAATCAAAAGTTTTGTTTTGTTTTTAATTTTATGTATTTGTTCATATGGAGCCAAATCCCATTTATCTGTACCCCTTTGATCTGAAACTCAGCCCTTTGAATCTAGGTTATGTCCCCCTGGTGTGAATTACTTACACAATAACTCCCTCAATTATTTGAAGCTGTGTTTATCCAAATGTTTTGATGTTCTGAAAGTATTTTGAATAAACAGGACTCTGCTGTCATTGGATATATCAGATATCTTTGGGGATGCATATGGGATGATTTCCCCTGACCTTATTCTGTATAATCTTGTGCTTAAATGAACAAGCAGTGCAAACTGAAGTGTATAGCTGGCATACTGGCATTATCTTCGGTTCTTGTACTCTTTTCTCCATTACTTTTCTTTTGTTATTCTCATTTAAGGACTAAATTTCTCTCAACACTGATCACAGCAAAAAATTTGCTGGAGTATGGAGTGAACAAAAAAGAAATTATTTAGAATTTTGCTGTTTTATCATACTTCTGGAAAAAAAGCAGAGCAAAGGATTGGCTTTTTTTTGCATTTTTTTACCCAGTCCCATTGACACTAACTTGTGTCTAATGGAAGTCTTTGTGATCATTTGTTTTCTTAGATGCTTTTCCTCTTATTCCCATGGAATTCTTAAGGGTCAAGATAGATCATGAGATGATGAAAAAAGCTACAGAAAAAAAACAGGTCAATGAGAAGGTTGTGTTTCAGTGTTTTTCACTTGTTCAGTTGAACGTATGTGTGAAGTTAATACTGAAAAAAAAGGAAGTGTAATGCTTCCAAGAAAAGCCACCAATAAAGTTGTGTTATTAGCACAGAATAATAAATCAATAGTCTTCTTGTGTAAGAAGAGTTCAGATAAGCTAGAACTTTGTCTCCAGTTAGAATAACCTAGTAGCTAATGGTTATGATAAGGACATAATAAAGAGGACAAAAATATTCAGCATTTGTAATGTTAGGATCCATTATCACATCCTGAATTGTGTGTTCCATCCACATATGTATGGACACATGACACCCTTTTGATGAGTGGTGTAAGAATTTAGATATTTTGAGAATTAACCTCATTGTACAGATATTTCATAAGAAACAGAACCAGGTGTTTGAGGGACATTTAGTCATCAATACTGTTGACAAACTAATAATATTTTTATTGAAGATAATTATATCAATCTTCAACATCTCCAAACAGACGTTAACAGTCTAAAATTGAAAAATTTTCCCCTTTGCATTAGGTATCTACTGTCTATGTAAGAAGGCAAGGAAGACTGCAAGAAAAGAAAGGATTGGATTCCAGTAAGTGAGCAGTGTTTCAAATTCTTAGAACACACTCAGAGTTCCGACACTTTTCTTACTGCAGCAAGTGTTGAGGAACTTAATTAGTTAACATCAGTTGCTGGAAGGCAGTACTTCAACACAGGCTGCCACTGTGGCAGCTCCTAAAAAGTGGTCTATATTGCTCAGCAAAGCTGTACCATGACAGTAGTTAGGCAGACTGTGGAGATTTTGCTGTTGTTGCCATTATTACTATTGTTAATAATAATTTAACTAGTATTATTAGGATTCTTGGCGTTCCTCATATTCTAGTATCTCATTTTTAATACTCACACAAAAAAATGAACTGTTAGCTTATTATCTACATATCATCATTGTTTCAAGCAGAATTAAGGTAAAGGCTTGTAAAATGTTTAATAACCAAATAGATAACTGCTTTCACAGTATCATTTCCTCTGGATCATGGACTCTTTATTCCCTTGGAAATATTACTGTCATTTTCTCAAGCCTGCTGCTGTCATTACCTGTGCCTCACAGAATTTTTAAACTATTAAGAAACAAAAAGCTATTTCCAGCTTAATATAGCAATGTGAAAACCTATATTATGAAGTGGGGTTTTTTCATACACTGAGCTTTGTGTTTCCTTGTAATATGAATATGCATGCACATTCACTTAGTTCACTAAGTGGAGGTGTCACTGGATCTTAACAGAAAACAAACTTGAAAGCAATCAGACACTTTAGCATGAGGATGGGCCTGTGGTAACTGACCTGTCTTTCAGGTACAAGAGACCAAAAGAATGTCTGTCTTCAGTTGTCAGAGCCAGTCTCCACCTAACCTAGTGCTGTATCTCCAGTAGTGCCTGTAAGTACAAACTTAAGGAAAAATAAGTCCAAGGCAAGTGTATGTGATTCCTGCCTGCAGTAGTCTCTCAGGATCCAATTGTTTTCAGCTCAGGGACTTTCCGAGCCAGATGTTGTTTCTGTGTGTGCCTCAACAGATTTTTTTTTCCCATGAGCTTGTTTTTGTCTTCCCTTAAAAACTTGACACCATGACAGATGGCCAGATATCTCTTCAGACTATGTGCATGCTTCTCAGAAGACAGTGAATCCTTGAGACAAGTAACATCCATTGATCAATGCTCAAGAACCCCAAAAAGGAAAGAAAGAAAATTATGTGTGAAGCACCATTCTTGAAATCCTGCAGCTGTATGGAGCAATTCCAGATGCAAGGTGACTTCTCAGGAAGCCTAGAAATGGTAGAGCTGATAGTTCAGAGAAATTGGTGTTTAAGATGTAGAAAACAGGTATGTGAAAACACAAACACGATTTCTGCCTGTGTTTCTTCTGGTGTTAAACAATTCCATCCATTCAGTTTTTTGCCACAAAATGTGTGTGCACCCTGATCAGTGACTGATGATCTTCATGATGATATCATACAGAAGTGACTGTAAAGTACATATTAGCAGCTATCATGGATGTTTTATGCGCACTGTAACAACATGCACTGAAGCTGTATGATGTCAAATACACTGAACACAGCAAATTCTCCAGATTTTACCACAGGTGGTTCAGTGAAATATTCAGTCAACATCCTAGAATATTCCCACATTTCTTTGCTGTGATTTCAAGTAGGTTAAAAAGTATTGATCAGGATGAACAAGGAAAAATACTAATTGTCTAGACCATGGAGTCAGTCTGCCCAGTAGCTGGCAGTCAGGTCCCAAATCTTGCAGTTGCTGGCACCTGCTCACACAAGCCAGTGAGTCTGACCCCCCCACTCCCCACCGCCACCCCTGTGCTCTTGCTGGTAGAGATTCAGGGGTGTTCTCACACCTGGGGCTGGCCCTTAGAGACCCCCTTTACCCTGCTTGCTCCCAGATCACTTCCCTACACACCATCTGGTTTGGCTTGATCTGTGCAAGGGATCACACCCACTCACACACCCACACTTGATCAGTCACTGCACCACAGACACACAGGCCCTCCAGCCTGTAGTCTGCCTCCAGCTGCTGGATTCACATCCCCATACACATGTGTGCACAGACACCTCTCATCCAGCAAAGAACTAGGAAACAGTTTAATAAGAACACAGATCAGACTGCTCTGATCAGGCACAAAGCATAACCAGACAGCTATTATGACTAGCCAAGTGTGGTAACTCACCTTATTATTTCCTTACCCCTCTATTTTCTCACTCCTGTCCCTCCACAAGTCACCTAACCTGCCCCCTTTCCCCACATTTGGCTCCACCCATAAACATCCCATAATTAGTCCTGTGCAATCTGGAAGTGCTTTTCCCTTACATCCCATAATGTGTCCCACTCCTCAGCAGTGAGCCCCTAAGTCCAAAGCTAACTGGAGAGTGCTTGATTTGTGTTCCTGCCAGCCTTTGTGCCCCTGTGCTCACCTTGTGCCCCTGTGCTGATGGCCCCTAGCCTGGGAATAGGTCAGCGGGGTGTTTATCAGGCACCTCACTCCTCTTATTTTCTCTCTGATCTCCTTCATGGAATTTTGTCCCATGGTATTTTACATGTTATGCTGTTGGATAACTTGTCTCCTAACTACATGAGGCACTTGGTTTCTTGGTTGCAATAGCTTGCCATTCCTTCTGCAGGGAGAATTATAGATATGACCCTCAGACAGGAATGGTCATCTGGAGTTGTGCTGTGTCTCTTGGAAGATAAGGCATACCTGGCATTTGACACATAGTGGAAAATAACAAAGTTCACAGATTCGTAGTGATTTAGCCCCCACCGGGAATTTAAGAAGAGGACATCCAGCCCTAAGTTCTCACAAAATGCTGGAAGGAAAAGTTAAAGACAAACAAAAGTTAAAGGCCAGCAATGATGGCAAGGGCGAAATGGTAAAAGATCCCTCACTCCATAAAAACACTATCCCAGTTTATGTGGTAAAAGATGAGCAAAGAGATTGATGAGGTGAAAAAGTAGGACTTTGTTCTTTGCATTCACATCAGTCTCACAGAAAACAAAAGGCACTACTTGAAAACAATCATAGAGTGCCAAGATAAGCAGTAGGCAAATAGAACAGAGCAGCCAAGAACCTGAGGCCACTATGCACCAGTGAACAGAACTGATCTATTCATCAAATTGCTACATATAACAGTGGCAAGTGCAAAAGATAAGCTTTTAAGGAAGATAGATCACATGAGGTTGTTGCTAACTTAGGACAGGAGTTGGAATGAAGGCTGCAAGGCAGGTATAGGTTAGCAACAGCCAACATTCCTGACAGCAGGATCAAGGATAAAGCACTAGGAAGAGTTTTATCTGATGAAAGAATGTGAAGAAGTGAAGAACAATTTAAGGGGTCAAAGGATATTGTCCATCAAAAGAAAAGGAGCTACAGGATTTTTCCTCTGCCAGTTGCACAGGCAAGAAGGGAGAGGCCGTTCTGAAGATTTGCATGCTGAGGTCTCTGAAGTGCTGAAAATGGTTGCCTATATTGGGCAAAATACTGATTTTATATCACAAAGGAAAACCAATTGAATTTCCCTTAAAACCTTTTTCTTAACTGCACCAATAATTTGCTCATTCAAAAAAAACCTCCAAAAACAAAACAAAACCAAAAACCAAACAAAAAAACCCAACAAAAGTAACAATAGCCATACACTGAAATAGTAACACCTCCCTGATTTTCTTCAGAGCCTGTCACAGGGGCCAAAACACATTCTGACTGGGAGGACTGAGTACTGTATGCAACAGTTATTAGATATTAGAAAACGTTACTAAATACTATAATGATATTTAGACAATTGAGCTGTGCTAATGCTGCTAAGATAAAAGTGCAATTCCTGTTCATCAAAAACTGAATACAACAGCTCCATAGTCCATGAGGTATTTAATAGGGCAGTCCAGAATACTAGAGGCTGAAGCAGTTTCCCTGCCTCCCCAAAGAGCAGAGAATCGTAGGAGCATATTTCAGACTCTCTGAAAATTCTATTTTAATGACTCTTCTTTTTAAAGACAAAGTAAAGGATATTCTGAAGTTTCCACAGAACCATTCAAGCACCAGAAGGTCACAGTTCCTAACTCCATAGGTGATGCAGCTTTTCAGAGAAAATGCCTGTCTGTTGGGAAAGCCTCTAGCAAAATAAAATAATATGCAGATGAAAGTTACGAGGATGACCAAAAGGTGAACAGCAAAGTGCTTTTTAAATCCCCTCCTGCTGGCAATGGAAAAAGCTGAAACGAATTCTAGCATTGTAAGGATGAAGTGATTCAGCTGGAACAGGGAGAAAGTGTTACAAACTGGTTGAATAAACAAACTTTGGAAAATAGGGTGCTGTCCTTCTATTTGGGTTTTGATTTACTGCATGGACTGAGGAAATCTCTCTGACCAAGAGCTGCCAAACCAGCTGCTGAGTTTATGTGTCGCAGATATTTGCCACTTCACTGGCAGAGGCCCAGTTACAAAAAAGGGCAAATTCTCACCCTCCTAAACATAGGTCCTATTAAGATTAGCTAAAAGCAGGCAGTTCAAAGTTGAGGTGTCTAAGATCCCATTATTGCCCTGAGCTTCCTTTTCTTTGTTTCAGTCCCCTTCAGAAAATATTTCCACCTCATCTGCTCTTTATGATACGCTTGGCAGTCCTTGAGAAGGATTCTTGAAATGTTTAAGATTCTTGAAAAATTGTATCAGAAATGTATTCTTAGCACATTAGTGTTTTTTTCCACCTGCCTAAAAATGAGAAAAACAAATACTCCAACAACAGGACTGAAGAATTATTCTTTTTTGGATGTGTGAATGAATGCTTGCACTGACCTTTTCACCAGTTATGCTGAAAAGCTAGGACAAAACTGCTCTGAGGAATGGTCTGTGAATCCCATGGGAGCAGCCCACATTAGCATGAGTAACTTCTTCAATTTTCCTCTACCAAGGCAAAAGTTATTCCCTGAGAAAAGCAGTAAATCAGATCACCTGCTCTCATTTTTCGCTGTGGTTAGTAGGTCACGTACACTTAAGGATAGATTGTGGCCTCTAGGCATGGGGCTGCCTGGAATACAGTACAGCACATTCTATAAGAGGAGAGTCACTGAAGGCTTTTCTTTTTTCCTCTGCCTCTTCCACCATGATATTTTTACATCTTTCCTCTATGTCATCCTTTTTTTGAGTGTCAAGAGTTTGAGGAAATCCTAAGAAAATGGCCTCAGTAGATATCACATTGTTTCTTTTAGGGCCTCACAAGAGCAGAATTCCAAATGCCATCTTTACTCCTTATACACCTAAATGTAAGAAAATGTCTATCTAGTGATTCATTATTAAAATAGCAGATAAAACCCCATAGAATTTCCACAGTTTGTCATCATCTGAGCAACTTTCCTTTCTTTCCTACGAATGGCAAATCAGTAAAATTCTAAATGAAAAATTATATCATGGAGAAATCCTGAAATCTTGCTTGCTAGATCTACAATGTTTGTTATAGTAAAGTAGAGGGCTTCTCTCATGACAGGACTTACATGAAACGTGTTGATAAAGGAAAAAAGAATTTTGACTTCAATGTATGCCCTCATGGGCTTAAGCTCATAGATCCCAATAATGTTGATGATGATTACATGGATGCACTGATGAGCCAGTAGATCTCTGGCCAAGTTAAAAGTCTCTGCAGGAAAAGAGTAGCAAAACAATAGTATCTGTACAATGTCATTTCCCCCAGTGCTCCAAAAGATATTTTTAAATGCTCAGCAGTAGTTTTGTGCTTTTTTACTGATGTGAATTTTTAAACCTTGAGTTATTTCATTAGAAAATACCACCAGTATTTAAAATGTCAGACTCAAACTGCATTTCCCAGTGTGAATGCTGAATACCAGTGCCTGAAGGAAAGTTTTATGGCATCGATTAACTACAACCGTTTGTAGAATTGACAAAGAGCTGTGTAAAAGGTTTATTCTGACTTTTAGATGTGAGTATTGTGCATCATTTTTATAACATGCAAGCCAACAATGATGTACTTTGTTACTGCAGGTCAGAACAACTTCACCCCAAGAGATAAATCACAGAAACTGACATTAGCAACCCCAGAACTTGCAAGGCACAGGATAAGAGAGGCCACAGAAGAGATACTTCATTGTGTTTTCAATTGATCTCACTTGCTATTAAGAAGAACAAAATATACCTAAAATGAAGAACACACAACTCGCATGGAAAGAAATACTTGTGAAACAGGGCTGACCTGGAATAGTAGAAGTAGGCAAAATACATGTAATGAATTTAGATGGGAACAGCGTCATATGTCTCTCAAGAGTCCAAAGAACAGACCCTGAGGAAGTATAAGTAGATTTTTTTTAAATGTACCAAATAAACAAACATGAATGGTAGTGAAATCAAAACCTAGCCTTAATACTGTTTCCATTCTGGTAGACAATTTTACAAGAGAGAACACATTTTTTAGAAGGGGAGTATGCTGCATATACATTGTTCATGTCAGCATTTACAGATTATTAGATTTCATGTTACAATTTCATGTAGCAGTCCAAACCTGGGTAAAACCTGTCTCTTACAAAGTATTTGTCATACATAAGAATGCTACAATTGCTCTCCCAGTGATGACTGGAGAGATAAAATAATTTACTCAGCCTCATTTGAGAGGTCTACACTTAAATAGGGTTAAAAACAGTTAACAGAAAGAGATTTTGGAATCCCAATTCAGTAGCTGCTATACACCTTTGTCTCTATTTCTTGCCAAAAGCCATGGAATTGTTGGACACTCAAAAGTAAAAAAAAAACAACAAACCCTCAACCTAAATACTTTATCCTAAAGTTTAGCTACTTAATATATGTCATGAGATCCATCTGATTATTGATGATGTGAAATGAAGCTATCTCAAAGGAGACAAGCAGAAAGAGTTTTGCTTGAAAAACAGAATCATGAAGAGTTGAAAACCAAAAAGGTCAAGATACTTCCCACTATAGCAAAAAAGTGACACAAGTTGAAGATACTTGTTACTCCTGGGTGCCCTGGATAGAGCTCAAGGTGGAATAACAGCAACAGGGACATGCAGGGTAAAATAGATAAGAGTAAGATGTATAAAGACAGGAGAAGGTTTAGGTTTATGGATAAATTGTACTGGATCCTACCGTTTTAGAGGTCCTTCTGCAAAATATACTTGTTTGTAAGTGGCAGACTTCTGGCTAGTTTTTTCATAGTAAGTCAGTCTGTGTCTAGTCTATGTCAGCCTAAGTCAGATGTTTGAGTACCAAGATCACTCTAAAAAATTTCAACCTCACCTGCAATGGTTTGGATAATTACAAGACAAAACTGTCTTGCCCTCTCAAGCAGAAGTCATGCTGGAAATTCTGCCAGCATTAGTGACACTACAATGCATTTAAGCTATTCCCAGCAACCCATACAACTGTGGCAGATAATGTAGCATGTTACCTTTGTGTTCTCTATTGTCCTAAGCAAAACAAATATGCACATGACTGATTCCAGACGTGGGATTTCACAGGTGGTTCTCCTAGCTGGCCAATAATCCTTGATCTGACCTATTCGCAGGAGTGAATTGTCTGTACAGTGACAGCTGTATGGAGGTCACCGCGCACTTCCATTGGCGAGGTCTGTCACCTTCTTCCTGTACACGAGATTCCCTTCTGGTGGTGCGCACCTTTTCCAGCCGCCCGTCCCGAAGGCACCGAGTGCAAATGTACATTAGTGCCCTCTCGTGGGCAA
Organism: Irena cyanogastra; assembly: GCA_013397155.1. Classification (NCBI taxonomy): domain Eukaryota; kingdom Metazoa; phylum Chordata; class Aves; order Passeriformes; family Irenidae; genus Irena; species Irena cyanogastra. The sequence continues at coordinate 1,286,677 of VWZV01005944.1, forward strand.
CGTGGCAAAGTTTAAACTCCCTCCGCTGAGAACCCCCTTAGGGCAGGGGGGCCGCATGGCAGGCTGCAGACAGGTGTCGCAGCTAATACTGTCGAGATCCATCCCAAAAATGCATTTTCCTGAGAGAATGGAATCCTGTAAGCGTAGGAACAGATCCATTACACTCATGTGGGTTCCCCTAACCGGCAAGAGCGGGATGGGTATGACGGAGTTACAGGTAATAATAGCTCTAATGCTAAACCAGGCCACAGATGATGCACTTTGCTTACACCTATGGCTTCTCAGAGAATGGAGCACCTGTGAATGGCATTTTCAAAATTCTTCTTGGTCTTTGCTGTTGGCTGCTTAGGTGTTTGCACAGAAGATCCCTTTGGATGTACCTAACGATAAATCACCATCAATCACTTTTCAGCATTGGCAGCAGTCATTTTCTACTATCAGTTCTGACTCCTGTAAGTATTAATATAATATATAGCACGTCATGAATACTGTAAGGGTCTGGAAATAGAAAAAGAGAAGCTCAGAACTTCAGCTAGTGTAAATTAGTATCAGTACCACAGACCTCAAGGACTGCAAAATTTGAAGTGAAATATTATTAAGCTTTCTGCACCTTTTCCCTCAAAGAAATTCCCCTCTCCAATGAACTTCTGGCTTTCTATTTAAACAAGGCTGCCAGTAAATTGACTCATTTCTTATTTTTTTTAAAATTTTGATGACTGTTACCCACAGTTCCCCAAAATATTTAAACAACACATTTAAGCCTCCTTTGAACATGAATTGGTAAACCATGTGAAAACACAGTACAAAAGACTTGAACAGAGCTTTCTTGACTGGACTAATGCCAAAGCTATAAACCAATATCTTGGTGCTGAAAGCTATAAACAGCTACGTGAGTGGCTTAGGATTGCATCTTAAGAACAATTTATATGCATTCTTCTGCATAACTGTACATCTGGTGACAATAGAAAACATGGTGCATAAACAGGCATAGGCAGGGTGACACAAAATAAATTCAGGTAATCATTGCCCTTTTCTGTGTTGAAGCTTTTGTGATTCTCTCTAATACCCAGACTAAGCTAGTACAAAAAACACTAACACAGCTTTCTAAGGCAGACAAGGAATCAAAAGCCACTTACAAATTGGCTTTACTACTTTGGGGAGGAATGGATCAAGACCATGGGACAGAATTCATCTGTGGGCTCTCTTACTTCCCTTCAACTTCTACTATCTGCAAGTAACAAAATTTTAGCTTTCTCTGTCACTGTCACCACGGAGACCATGGTTCTCTCAACTGTACAATGCAGCCTTGCACCCACCTTTGTGAAACTGAAGAGAAGCATCCCTTTCATGCCCTGTCCAAGGCATGTTTGGCAGAAAAGACAAAGAACCAAAGTAAGAAATAATTACTGAAAAATGATTGGAGGAAAATTATTTTTATACTGAAGTATCCATTTTTAGTAATAGAAAAAGAAGTCTCTGTAGCATACACCTCATGAGTTCCCATTGCTGACAAAGGTATTTTTTTCACAGAAATACAGGAGCACCATTTTCTGAGGAACTTGGATTGCTCTGGAACTAAAATGTTCTGCTTACAAGGCAGAAAGAGATTTCATGGTGATTCCTGGAATGCAGAAGTCAAAATGCAGGATGAAGACATAGAGAAGGGTCTTTCTTTTAAACAAGATGCATTGTGGAGTCGCATTGAGGTGTTTGTTTCTTTTGCTACTTTTTTTTTCAAACCAAACTCTACTTTGGATAATAAGAATTAAAGTGATACTGCATATTTACAGAAGAAGTAATCTGTTACTCTTATATCTTACAAAGCTTTTAGCTCAGGGCAGAGAGGTGCAATTAGCATATGGTGAAGAGTTTGATGTTTGAGCTGTAGGTGGTGGTGTTGCTTTATGGGAGTTTAAGTTCAGTGAGGATGGACTACTTGAAAGGACACAAGTCAAGGTAAATTGGGGTAGCTAACAAATCAGTTTGCCTTCAGCTGCCTGATAGTAGTCAACTTTCCTTCATCCTCAGTTGCTCACACAACACTTTTTAGAAATATGAATAAGCATAGAAGCCTTACATTTTGCCATGATTTAGGAACAAAAGTAGAATAACAATGCAAGCAGAAGTGCCCACATGCCAGACAAAAAATGGGAGAGGTTATCTTTATCAATACAGTGCTTACTGAAAACTAGTTTTATCATTTTGCCTTTTTTATGTAAACTCATTCTTCAAGTATGTGTTGTATTAGATTTCAAAGTACATTTCACAGTAGCCTTGGTTTTGGTTTCAGTAAACATTTGTGCAACTTGTCTTGCAGGCAGACTCTAACACCCAATAGAAATAATTGACTTGAGTAGGTTTTGCATACACAGGAATCCCATTGATTTAGTATTTGTATACAAACTGGGGAAATAATCTGTACATCTCTATGAACCAATGCATCCACTGTTCCCATTTACAGGAATTTTAACTTACATTGTGGATTAGAACTTTTCTGTGAAAACATCTGTCTCACTTCATTTGTAACTTGTTCTGCATTCCAGCTCTGTCTTCCCACTGATTTCCCCAAGGCCTCTGTTTTTCCTGCAAGAAAAAATGATACTTTCAGCTCCAGTCTGTAACCTGGTACCAAAGTGACTTCCTTATGGACAGTCAAGCTCATAGACATGCAGGGATATTGTAATTCTCTTCAATGTAGCTGCTGGCAGGTACCTGTAGCAAAGCTCTCATATTCCACCATCCCTTGTGGACAGACTTGTTGCCAATAAATCAGTGATGACTGAAGGAATAGCCCCAGTTCCCTGCAGCTGTGTGCTGCTTTTGGCTGGGGTAAAATTAATTTTCTTCAGAGTGGCTGGTATGGGGCTGTGTTTTGGCTTTGTGCTGAAAACCATGTGGATAATATAGAAAATAATAATAATATAAATAAAATAATATAAAAGTTTTTGTTGTTGCTGAGCAGGGTTGCACAGAGCCAAGGCCTTTTCTCCTTCTCATACTACCCCATCAGCAAGGGAGCTGGGGGTGCATAGGAAATTTGGGAGGAGATGCAGACAGGATAGCTGACCTCACCTGATAAAAGGAATATTCCACACCATAGGACATCATGCTCAGCATATAAAGGAGTGGAAAAGGAAGAAGGAGGGACTTTCAGAGTTAAGGTGTTTGCCTTCCCAAGTAATGGGGGCTACACNCATGTGGATAATATAGAAAATAATAATAATATAAATAAAATAATATAAAAGTTTTTGTTGTTGCTGAGCAGGGTTGCACAGAGCCAAGGCCTTTTCTCCTTCTCATACTACCCCATCAGCAAGGGAGCTGGGGGTGCATAGGAAATTTGGGAGGAGATGCAGACAGGATAGCTGACCTCACCTGATAAAAGGAATATTCCACACCATAGGACATCATGCTCAGCATATAAAGGAGTGGAAAAGGAAGAAGGAGGGACTTTCAGAGTTAAGGTGTTTGCCTTCCCAAGTAATGGGGGCTACACATGATGGGGCCCTGCTCTCCTGGAGATGGCTGAACACCCGCCTGAGTGTGGGTAGCAGTGAATTAATTCCTTGCTTTGCTTTGCCTGTGTGTGCTGCTTTTACTTTCACTTTCACACTGCCTTTACCTCGACCCACAAATTTTGCAGCTTTTACCCTTCCAATTTGCTCCCCAATCCCACTGGTGGGGAAATGAGTGAATGGCTGCTTGGGGCTTGGTTGCTGGCTGGGGTAAAACCACAACAAGCTGTCAATAATAAACCATACATGAGTTCATGTTACGCATAAAAACCTCTCCAAAACCCCAAATAATGAAAAGCGTTATTTGGGACCCCCAGCCTGTGAACAAAACACATTTTATAGAGCATCTGAGATTTGGCAATGGGCTAGTGTCTTCCTGCAGTGGCCACTGAGGCACTGTCCATCTCTCTGCTTCACACAGCAGCTTAGGTACAAGGGCATGAGCTTTCTAAAGATTCACAGCTGAAGGATGCACCATGGACAGAGAAAATACAAAGCAGAGAATATATAAATCAAACTAGAGCCCCTTGGTCTTTCTAGAAGGAATGTAATCTTCACTGTGTTTTTGTCTTAAGGAGCAGCTGCCTGAGAACGGCAAAGTTTGACAAAATTTTTCAGGATGAGAAAGTTCTCAGGTTCCAGGGAATCACAGGCACAAATTCAGTCACACATGTAAGTGTAACCTTAGGACTAAGTAGTCAGAGTGCTTACCTAGAGCAATTTCCAGATATGAACACTATTTAGATGTCACTCTTGGGACATTCAATTCAGACACAGTAGGCAACTTGGGTTTTTCCCGCTTCGCTGTGCTCTGAGGAAGCCTGCATTCCTCCCAAGTCTTCTGGGGATATAGAAAAAAGAATATGAGGATATTGAGATGAGGAGCTGTCAGTCTCTTAGGCTGTGGTTTTGGTTTTCTTCCCTAGTGGCAGAGCTTTTGTGTCCTCCTGGCAGACACTATTCAGCTTAATCATCATTTAAACTGCCAGTTCATTACTCTCCTGAGTCTTCATGCCAGCTAACAGTTTTAGAGTTGCTTTTCCCTGATCAGACTAAGACATTCAGACCCCTATTTAATTTTTCTCTGCTTGATCTCCACAAATGCTGACACATGCTAACTTGACTCAAGCTTGTCGCTAACCTAAATAATTATAACAATTGCTAAACTCCATTGAATATCTTCAAAGAGGGGATTTATGGTAGTTTTTTGCTATCTCAAAAGTTGGCTGTATCTATGTTATTTATCAGGAAGGTCATTCGTGTCAAAATCAAATGTGTCACAGATGACAGATCTCTGGTAGGACACTGTTTTTAATTAATTTAACTTAATCTACTTAATGGATTTACTTGTAAGAAAATTCACTCACAGCTTATATGTGTAAGTTTGGGGATGATCCATGGAGCCTTTACACATTACACAGAAGCTGTGTCCTTAATTTGTTTATTTAAAATCAATTTTTTGGAATTGTATTCAGCCATGTGTTTGCTCTTTATTATATGAATAACACTAGCTTCATCACTAAGGTTAAAAGGCCTGACAGCTTTAAAGTTGAGAAGTTTCTGAGTTTAAGCTGTTGTAATGCAATACAATCTCATGTCAGAATTTTTTTTCAGGTGACCACACTGCTTTCAGTGAAAGAGGGATGAATATTAGCCAGCAAAAAAAATAATTTCAGTATCATTGTTCTTTACTTAGCAGATCTTATTTGCTAAATATAGATCAAATCCTTAAAAAGAGATGATTATTAATTTCCCTGTGGGTTTTCCCATGGCAGTCATTACTGTAGTATGCCAGTACTTCACACTTTTTTCCCCACAACAGTCTTGTTAATTTAATTATTTTTGTTCGCATTTTCCAGATGGAAATTGAGACAGAGTAATTGAATGCAAATTTTTTCCTCACTTTGTGTTGGGCATTATAAATGAAATAGTTCTCACTGATGATAATTTTAGCTGCAAATTCTTAGCTCGTCTGATCAGACCCTTAAGGCGTAGGAAGCAATTAATGAACACATGTAAAATATGTGGTTTCTTCTCTTGCAGCATGTTTTCTGCTGCAAGAGAAGTCTGCCACAGTGGCAAGGAACAAATACAGTTTCCCGGTGTATCAATGATTACCTTAAGCATGTGCCCATTCTGTCCTGCTCTAAACTTCCAGAGCTCCCTTTGCTACTCACCTATCAGCCTTGGCAATGAGTGGGGGAATATCATGTGGAACTAAGAAACAGACATGAAATTCAAACTGGCATATACAAAGAGAATGGGAAAATTGATGTTTAGCTGTAAAAGGCCCAGAGGGATTGCTTATTAAAGTTTTAAAAACAGACAGACTCCTTAAGTCCCCAATCACTTCATATACTATCTAAAAGAAAATCTAGCTACATCTATCTAGGAAAGATCTAACTAAAATAAACATAAACTTAACCTAATTTAAAAAACCCCACAAGCAAATACTGTGACAGTGGAGGTGTGGGCACTGCTTGTTTTCTACTTTTCCTGTGAATTCACCAGAAAAAGAATTGATGAAGAGTGGAACTGCGGCAAAAGCAACAGGGCAAAAAAACCATGGGACTGTGTATATTTCTTGGAATGGTCTGGCTTACATCAAAATCAAATGTTGCTTATATTCAAGCGGGCTCTGTCTTACTATTCCATGCATTTTTAGTATGACTAAAAGTAGTCTTTGTATTTACTGGTTTAATGAAATACAGATCCTGAGATCTTTGCAGTGTTCCATCTTCTGACAAAACTCTTTGAAGTGACAAGTGGATATGTTCAGCCATGAAATGGGACAATTTACTTTTGGCTTTAAGTAATTTTTTTTCTTGCATTTTTAAAAATCAGAAGTATATTACATGCCAAACATCATACAAAAGACAACATTTGGAGGTGCAAGTAGTCATAACAAAAGGCTCTTTAAATGAAATTAATAGAAAATATTGAAAAATCAGGCAAAGTATTCAAGATTTATGTAATTTATTGCATGGAGATTATACTTTTGTATTTTGACTTTGCCTTATGAAAATATTATTAATCTATACAGAAGCTAGCATTTAACTAGCCTGGATTTCTTGTAAGTGCTTTTGCTATGGCTGTTCCTTTTAATAGGTCGCTAGAGCCACTGAATCTAAATAGGAATTTTTCAGGTGACAGTACTTTGCATCAGATCATTACTCAGTCTCTTGCCCCAAAAGCAGTAAGTACAGGGGAGTAATTAAATGGATATAAATTCATAAAAGTCCCTGTGCAGAGTAGACTCATATCCTGTTATTCACTCCTACTCTCTGAACTGCAAATACATGAAATTCATAGTAAAATTGCACAAACCTATTCCTTTCACTTTTACCAAATACATATTTCATCCCAAGTATCTCCTGCCCTTAACCCATCCTTGTGAAAAGCATTCTGACTGTGACCCTTTTGATTTGTAGTCAGAGAATTCCCACTGAAGTGTCTCCAGAAATCTCAGCCAGGACAGTTTCAAAGGAATCAAGAAGCAGTCCCTAAGGTAACTATATCCCATAAATTTAGGGATTTACAGGTTGATCCTAGCATTTTAAACTCTATTTAGAAACCTAGTAGCAGCTGCTACAGACCCAGAAATATTGGTGTAATAATAATTTTGTCATGATGCTTTGAAAATTGGTCATAGAATTGTTCCTCAGCTTGAGTTTCCCAGGGGCACTGAGATAAAGTGCAATGCAGCCAAGTAATCTTGAAGTGATAGGAGTAGGGATTACTCTGGCAGGGATTACCTCTGGAAGAGGAGTCACTCTCCTCACCAGATACAGATGAGAATGTTGATAATAAATCTGACTAAGCAAACCTTTAGCATCCTTCTGTTTTATCTAAGCAGCAGAATTCAGCTGAGATCTTTCCAAGCTAATGAGGCCATCATAGAGGACACTTCTGTGATGGCTGTACAGCACCAGAGAATGGAGCCCAGTCTTTAGCTGTAGTAAATCAGCTCAGTTATCTCCTCACTAAATTGGCAAGTACTGTCATCCTCCAATAGCTTCAGGAACCAAGCTGCCATCCCTAACTTTATATGTCTGCTTCAGGTTGAAATGAAAGTACTCCTCCTAATGCCTAGAAATCCCCTGTCCTCACCCCGTTCATTATTACAATGTCTTGAAATTCAGACAGAATTGCTTAAGTAACTGAAAAATAATCTCCAGATATTAAGAGATATGCAGTAAAAACAATAAGCAAGTGATCCCTAGAGTAGGTGCTTTGTATCTTCCTTTGCTTATACAAGACCATAGCAGCTTCACAGAAGCTACAGCAGCAGAAGAATCAAATGACAAGAGCACAAAGCCCTACAATTATTGCTAATTACATCTTTAAAAATGAGGATTTTCCAATGTAAAAGGGAAATTTGAAGTGAATGGGAAGACTTGCATGAGTTTTCTCACAAAAGGCTTCTTCGTGTTAGCGGTTGTTCTGCTTTTGCATCAGTTTTTCTGTGGTTTTTCTTTTTTATACCTTAGTTATCTATTCTTATCCCATAAGGGGAAAAGATGTTTTGTGGTGGGGCTTTTTACTAGATATTTCTAAAAACTAGAAATGATGGGCACATATTTATAAATCTGCATAGCAGACATGGACTTTTCTTCCCTATAGACTGAGAGTATCTTTACCTGTAAGTTGCATCAAATGCTTAATGTACAGCTGCAGAGATATCTGCATTATCACTATAGACAGACAATTAGTTTCCCCTTTCTTGGCAGTCACTCATTTCATTGTTGTGCTGGGCTGAGCACGTACAGAGGTCTTGGATTTGCCCAGGCCAGAGATTAGATCACATTTAAGCGGCACTGCAATTTTAACTTTTCCTTCTCTTCCCCTTCTCACCTTTCAGGTTTTCTTCCTATACGGTCTTTAGCGTCCAAGTCTGCTATTTTCTTGCTTCTGTTTTAAGCAGCCCAGCTAAAAGCATCCTCCTTTCCATAACCTGTTTCTTTTCTAAATGGACAGGTATTTTTTCCCCTCTGGATCTTTTCCAGTCTTCATTTTCTGTCTATCATGGCTTTCAGTCAGTCTGCCTGACAAATCCTCTCTCACTCTGCTCCCAAAACCCTGGCTTTTGATCCAGCATTCAGCCATTTCACCTCTGGGCTTCCAGTCCTGTAACTTGGAAGATATAGCAATAAAGCAAGCACAAGTAAGACTAATCTCTGAAATAGACTGGGTAATTCTCCTTTCTATTCTCCCTCAAGGCAAACACATTGACATTTTGAGTTAAGTTAAATTCTGGCTATATAAAAAGAAACTGAAGCTTACCTATAAAGTTTCTAATGGCTAATGCTGAGAGTCTCTCAGAGGGCAAAAACTGGGGCAGAACTTGCTGCAATAAAAACTAAATTTCTCTGGGTAGTGGCAGGGAAATCACTCTTCCATTGTAAAAGCAAATCTTACTGGGTTTAGACATTCTGAGGAAAGCTATTAATTCTGGGCCTGACCCATCTAACACTAATGTAAATCAGAAAGAAACCCCTTGAAATCAGAAGAGTTACAAAAATGCACTAAAAAATCTTTAATTATTATTAAGGCCAGGAGCACTTTTGTGAAAATAGGGACTAAGCCTCTCCCTCTCCACAAAATTGACATTTCTAAACATGCTAACAGGAGCAGCAATATGATCCATGAGCATCAGAGCACAGAAATAAGAGTTGGAAGGCCTTGACTCTATTCCTGGCTCTGACAGTAACATATTAGGTGACAATGAGCAGATCATTTCACTTTTGTAAGCCAATACTTCCTTTCTCACCCTTAGTCTTGTACATCTGTAAATCCTTTGGTCTCAACAGCACCTTCAAAATACTGTCATAATATAACAAACTGACCCATATAAAGACTAATTCTAAAAGAAAATTGGGTGGGACTTGCATCCACTGAAGTTACATAAGAATAATGAAAAACACATATCAAGGTGGTGTTTATTAGCGCTGAGATTACATAACTCCAGAGAATTGAGGCTGTTTTATTACTCAGATTCATTTGTTATCAACAGTTACAATGTTTTCTTAAGATGGCAAGAAATCAGTCTATCTAACTTGCAATTAGCAATTTAAAAAAAAGCTTGACAAAAAGATTTGAGCTTAATTTAAAAAATTAACACTCTGACAAAAACCAAATGAAGTGCATTTTCAGTTTAATTAAAATACCACAATTACAATGTAAATAATTGTGTTTTATTAATCATTGGCATTCAAGCTTGAGACTGGAGCAATACTAATGATAATTAAGTTGCTGGTGCTGAGTATGGTGCCTTAATAATTACATAGTAGTTAATAGAGAATGCTAGCTAAAACTGGGAAGTTCTGCATAGCAATTAAGTTATCTCAGGCTGCTAATTAGTTACGTTAATTTAGAATTACTTCAGTATCCTGCGTAGACTGGGCTTGTTAAATTTCAAGTCGCCATTGTCACTTCTGTCATATGCAATGGAACTGGTGCTCTCTTTCTCTTTCCGCCGAAGTTTACACAAGAATGTTTCACATCATCAAAGTGGTTTCTAAGGGAGAGAGATTCTACAGAATTTTATACTGTATTTTTTGGTTATTTTTCTGGAACATGCAGCTGTTTATACCTCAGAATGCTTAATCATTACAAGGACCCTTCTAATTATTAATGTCAAGGTAGAGTCTACTTTTTAAAGTTGTTCTTAGTAGTCCTTCTTTTATAGGCAGAAAAAAACCAAGGTTATTTCAAGAGATGAGAGAAACTGCTTCATGGATAGACCAGAGACAGAATTAAAAAGTCATAGGTAATTCCTGCTTCCAGTCATAATATTGAGGACTGTGCTTTAAGATGTGGGCTCCTGAGTCAGGACTTGAGCTTTAAAGCAGACATTGCAAAGAGCTTGAGTGCACAAGGTCTCAAAGGTAAAAAGCAATTGAGAAAATACCTTGCAAGGGAAAGTGAACTGGCCCCACTTGTCTATTTAAAATTCTTCAGAAATACAGAAATCAAACAGAGGAACATTAATGAGAACTTTCCCTGCATTTGCAAAGAATAGCTGTCAGAAAAAGGAAGGCAGAGGTACAATCTTTCCAATACACCTTGAGTGGCTGGGAGTCAGTAACCTAATGTCCCCATTTCCTTTTACTACCATTTGACGGGGTGGTCCGTCCCCTGGTTTCAGAATAAGATTGCAGGTAGTCATAAGATCTCCTTTTTCCTTCTCTTCCTAATTCTAAAAAACCCACCTCCCCCACTTATGCATGTAAGATCTATCTATCTATCTATCTACAGATATATACACATACAGTAACATTAATTTGGGCAACCTACTCAACTCAATCACCTAAATGCCTTTATGCATCATGGCCAAATTTCTGAGCACGAGACAATCTCCTCTTTGTTTCTTAGAGAAGTAAGCTGCTCTGGCCCTTTCATAGAGTAGCTTACATACTATAGTGCCCCATACTGTTTATAAACAGAGAAGGGCTGGTGGGTGGTGTGATTGTTTGAGGCTGTCTTGGGCATAGTGATCACAAAATGAGGGAATTTGTGATTGCCAGAGAAGAAAGAAGTGGCGTCAGCAGAACTGCAACTTTGGACTTCTGGAGGGCAGACTTTGGCCTGTTTAGGAGTCTACTTGGGAGAGTCCCTTGGGAGGCTGAAGGGCAAAGGAGTGAGGAAGACTGAACATTCTTCAAGAAGAAAATTATAAAGACACAGGAGCAGGCTGTCCTCATGTGCCAAAAGATGAGCTGGGCTGGAACACAGGAAAAAAAAGGTGTATCAACCTTGTAAGAACAGGTGGGAAACTCAGGAGGACTACAAGGATACTGTGAGGTTATACAGGGAAAAAATTAGAAGGCCCAGAGCCCAACCAGAACTTAATTTGATAAGTGCAGTAAATGACAACAAAAATGTTTCTATAAATACATTAAAAACAAAAGGGTGGCTAAGAAGAATCTCCATCCTTTATTGAATGCAAGGGGAAAAACATCAACAAAGGACAAGGAAAAGGCCTAAGTACTTAATGCCACCTTTGCCTCAGTTTTTAATAATTAATAAGACCGATTGTTCTTGGAGTATGTAGCCCCCTGAGCTGGAAGACAGGGAACAGAATGAAGACCCAATACTCCAAGTGGAAATGGTCAGTGACTTGCTACACCACTTAGACACACACAAATCTGTTGTACTGAGGGAGCTGGTAGAAGTGCTCACCAACCCACTTTCAATCATTTGTCAGCTGTCCTGGCTAACTGGGGAGGTCCCAGCTAACTGAAGGTTAGCAAATGTGATGCCCATCTACAAAAGGGGCCAGAAGAAGGATCCACAGAGCTACAGACCTGTCAGCCTAACCTTGGTGCCAGGGAAGGTCAGTGATTGTCCCCCTGTACTGGGCACTGCTGAGGTGGCAGCTCAGGACCTGTGTCCAATGCTGGGCTCCTCACTTCAAGAAAGTCATTGAGGTGCTGGAGCATGTCTGGAGAAGGACAACAGAGCACAAGGAGACAGAGTCTGGAGCACAAGTCCTCTGAGGGGTTGCTGATGGAGCTGAGGCTGTGTAACCTTGAGAAAAGGAGGCTCATGGAGGGCCTTATCACTCTCTACAACTGCCTGAAAGGGGATTGCAGTGAGGTTGGTCTCAAGTGATAAGAAGCAACTAGTAGCAAGTGACAGGACAAGACAAACTGTCTTCAGGTTGTGCCAGGGAAGGTTCAGATTGGACATCAGGAAAAATTTCTTCATTAGAAGGGTGATCAGGCATTGGAACAAGCTGCCCAGAAAAGTAGTGGAGTCACCATCCCTGGAAGTATGTAAAAGATGTGTACATGTGGGGTGTAGGGACACAGTTTAGTGGTGAACTCGACAGTGTTAGGATTACATGTGAACTTGATGATTTCAAGTGTCTTTTCCAACCCAAATGATTCTATGATTTTGTTCCTTCATGTCTTTGAGAAACAGTTCGATTGTGGTCAACATGGAGTTGCAGGGAATGTCACTTTTTCTTTTCTCCTTTCTATTGGCAGAGGAAGAGCTACAAATAAAGATTTTGTGCTAATGCAATGGCAACATCAAGAGCTTTAAACCTTGATCTTACATTTTCTAATGCATTTTCATCTCTTATGTTGACTGCTTCCTTATAATGTTTTTCACCCAGAGGGTGTTTGGGCACTGGATCAGGCTCCCCAGGGAAGTGGTCGCAGCACCAACTCAACAGAGTTCAAGAACAGTTTGGACAATGCTCTCAGGCATGTGGTGTGACTCTTGTGGTGTCCTGAGCAGGGCCAGGAGTTGGATTTAAAGATCCTGATGGATCCCTTTCAACTCAGCATATTCTGGGATTCTATGCTTCTATAAACTTTGTAGTCCTCATAGGACATCATCAGAGCTACAAAATAATATTCTTTATTTTCCTCAAGATGCTACTTGAGTGGAAAACTGACATTTCATTCTGCCATTATTTTCCTAGATTCATTTCTAACTTTGTTTTACATGGAAGCAAAATTTTTTTTCAAGAAGCAAATACATTTGAGAGAGGCAGACTTCTGTTTTCAGTGGACAACTTTTCACAGTTATCCACAATTCCAAAGGCATTGAGATCATCACTCAAGCTGCTTAGAAATTCTTAATACCCCAGTGTCATGGAACACACAGTTGTCAAGACAGGCTGGAAAACACACATATGCTATCCCACGGAAAAATCACTCCCTGCGTGCAGCCAGTAACATCACAAAGCATTCTGTAAACACAAGCTAATTATGTCAGCCAGGGATGGTTATCTCAACCGAAAATTCGCAAACAAGAAAACCAAGACCTAGAAGCTTTAAGTAGCTTGGTTAATAAGAAATTTGTGGTTAAAGACATTGGCTCTAGAAATCTTTACCAGGTAAAGATTTATGCTCTAATTACCATGCTCTAATTAGTGGGCTGTGCTTCTGCAGGGATTCCCCCTTGAAGCACTGTTGCTTTACAGCCACTCTCCTGGCTACCTGCTGCAGACCATTCAGCTCCTGCCCAAATTTTGTTACTTTCATTGACTGTGCCAGTGTCAGCAGAGGCAGTTCATCTCTTTGTTCTGCATATGCAAGCAGGAAGGTCTCTTTTAGGGGACTGTCACATCTGACTTTACTAGCTGCACATGTACCACCACAGATTGGAGTACTTCTGTCCAGGAAATCTTGAGGTGAGCCACTTAACAGGTTGCCACTGCATGGCAGCTTTGTCTAGAAAGCCGGAATTCGAAACACTCCAAGGCCTGAACTGCTTCCTACAGATGAAGCCATTTCCAAATGCTTTTTGTATAGCGCAGGATAAGAGCAGTTCATCTGGTGTGCAGCAGGGTCATGCATAGCTTATTCCAGTATCTTGAGCCCAGATGTCTCAGCACTGCATTCTGAAAATTTGGGCTCTTGTCTGAAGACAGGTCAGCTTGCATCTGCTTCCCCTTCAAATCCTTCCCAAAGTACAGACATCTGGACTTTTTCAAAGAAAATCAGAAGGCAATTTGGCATGCAGCTCCAAATGTTTCTCAAAATCTTCCCCACAAACCCTTAGTAGTACACACCCTTGTGTTTCTGTTGTACTGAATTAAGTGAAATTACTCCATTGTAAGACAGAAGCAAGGGCAGGAAATCACCCTGTGAGAGGCCCTTCTGGATAGCAATGGTGAGAATGAAGCTGTTAATCATTACACTGCGTGCTGACGAGAGTCTGCTGCCAGGCTAATAAATACTCTGATCTGGCATGGGATGGATGCACATCCAGATGTGTTCTTGTCTGCAGAGGCAGCAGAGAGATTTCAAGGTCTGCAGTGGGTCTGCTGGAGACTGAGGAATTACTAACAGTGTTAGCAATTTGAATAGTTAAATTGATGAGGGGCTTGGGGAAAATGTCAGTAAATTAGAAATCGTTAGAGACATTTGAGAAGCATTAAGGTTGAGAATTTTGTTGAAGGACATGTTTATTACAGAAATGATTGAACCCTATTAGAAATTAAAAGACATTTTGTAATATCACTTGACTGAAAGAACAAGGGCATGGAAATGTCTGTAAGTACACAAACACGTTCAATCACAATGGCAAGTTTTTAAAAAAGCAAAGTTTCAGGCAAACAAAATGAGAGGAAGAATTTGAACAGAGTGGGCTGTTGAAACAGAAGCTTTTAACTGCTTCCTGATTTCTTGGGTCAGGTACGGAATATGATAAAAGGGAAAGCAGAAAAACATGATTTTCTGTTTGATTCTCTCTCTTGCTGTTTTGTGAATGGAAGTGGAGAAGCACTGAAGAGGGTGATAGGGAAGACAGGGGTCTGAAGAGAGAAGAGAAAAAAGGCTTCTCAAGGCTTTCCACTTTTGCGCATGGAAAGTTTTAAATACTGTAAAACTAATTATTTTAGGAGAAATGCATTGCTGTATTGTCTAAATGTGCAGACAAAATATTTTTTTTACCATAATCAGCAGAAATAATCTGTCTCTATAATGTTTTGTAACCTCTTGATTAGCACGAAGTTAGTTTGGTGCTTATCAGTCCAAAGCAAGGGGAGCATGAAATTAAGCTGGGGCCAAATTTTCATTTCCTTCCTCTGACAATTTCCCTTTGATACAAACAATCGTTCTGTTGAATAAGGAATGAGTTTAAAATACATGATAACTTTCTGATTTCTGCTGTTATAGAGTATTTCCATGTTATTCAACGTGGCATTTTTCTTTGCTGCCTTTTACTTATCCCCTCTTCAAACCTCCTGATACTTCCTTAAATAGAACAGGTCCAGTTTAGCTGTGGTATAACTCTCTGGCTTTCCAACTTCCTTTCAAATACAAATTTAGAATTTTTGACTTATTAATACCAATAGATTAAATGACATTGAGTGTAAATGTTTCTTCTCCAGTTTTATGACAAACCACAGTGGTCCAATGAGCACCTCCTTTCAGTTCTGAAGGCTAAACTTTTCCTCCTCAAATTGTAATATTCCCCCACTATTGTCTACAGGACTTTGTTTTTCTCTCCTGCATCAATATACAGCCTCACAGGCAGGGAGGCTGCACTTCTGAAACTGCCAGATGGAGTCCTCAAGAGGCAGCCTGAAGCCACTGAGGAGTCATCAGCAGGGTTTTCCCGTGATTATCACTCTCCTAAGTCTCTCTTGGGTTTTGTGCATCTAGTGGAGTGCTGCTGCAGTGAAGGTCAGCTACGATGAACAAACCCTGGATGGGTTAAAAACTGAAACATAATCTCATGTCTCATAACAAGGTTTCCCTTCTTTAGAAATTCATGGCACATTTATGAATCTCCTTCCTCCTTCCCCCACCCTTTTTGCTTCTTAGAGAAGTGTGGTTTAAAGGGACATTGTTCAGAGACATTTCACTAGAAGTGAATCACTCCATGTGCAGAGCTGCACCATGTCCCTTATTGAAACAATAAGGACTTTGCACACTGAAAATAATGCTAACAAGTTCCAGCTTTGCAATACAAAACATATCACAACCTTTCTTGCTCTTGTTGCCTTTTCTCCCTGTTTTTCTTACAATATTAGTGGATGCTTCCCTTCAAGAGACACTTAAAAAGGGCATTTTTTGGGGCCATTTGCAATTGCCATTCTTGATACACTTGATATCCCTACTGAAATCTAATTTGCAGTATGGGGCTTTGTAATTTCATGCTAGAACAGCAGAAAATGGAAGAATAACTCATCCAGAAGGAGAAGATTATGCAACAGTAGTGAAGGAGAATCAGCAGAAACAGAGAAGATCCTTTGGAAAGTTGCTGGTTCTGCAGTGCCATCCACCTGCTAATTGGTTTCAAACGATGGGGAGACAGACTGCCAAAAAAGCAGAAGAAAAGAGGGGGAAAAAAAAGGCTTTGTATTAATACAGCTCAACTACATTCATTCAGACAAAAAGGTATATATTGCAACTGAATAAAATCCTCCTCTACCACCCAGGCTCCATTTAATGAACATCTGCCTTTGCTTCTATGGACAAGGTATGTACTCCAGACACTGAGAATGGGGAGTGAGACATTTGGTGTGGGATGTGCTCAGCCTGTTACAAGTCACACCAAACTGAATCAGGAATTTGAGTGCTGGGAGAGTCATGACACACCACAGTGAAGATCTCATGTGGGAGTGTGCCAGTCTAATGGAAGCTGTGGACTCTGCCCCAGAAAGGACACTGATTAGCAAAGCAAAAGGATTGCTGACAGACACACTGAAGAAACTTTGAAGATTGATGAGCTGGACTTGGAAACCTCATTAATTATTCCAACACATGGATGCTCTGAAGGTGCCACAGATCTCCACTGGAGAATAGGGTAGACAGCCTGCTCTGTTTGTCTTGGTATTGTAGTATCTGATGATGGAACTAGTGTGAGAATAGCAATGGCAGCGCTGCATACAGCTATTATACATTAGGGTTACATTACTTCAGTAGAAGTTAGCTGAAAGTTAAACAGTGCACAAAAATATATCACTTTCAAAAGAGGTAGGTATTTAACACAGAGTGATGAAAGGCACCATGACAAGATTCTAGGCTGCTTCTTACCTTGAAAATACCCACAGTAAAAGCATGGAAAAAATATACTGCCAACCTAGGGTACACAACCACAGGCTCAGGCTGAAGAAAAAACAAGGACAAGAATTGCTACGAATAGCAGCGGGAGATGGATGGGAGAGCCAAGGAGAGAAGACTACAGGGGCTCTGCTGCAAGGACACCCCACTAGGTAATGGTTCACTCTACCAGTTTTTTTAGTGTAGTATGAATTCTCCTTGCTGCCGCTAAAGTTATGGGGATTGCTGTTTTATTGATCTATGCACCATGATTTTCACCTTTGTCTCCTAAATGGCTACTGTTATCCAAGAATCTCATGTACAATTCAGCTGGAATTGCTCTAATATGCAGAATGCTATGTCATCTAAAAATGGGGTCACTTCACTCTTGATAACAGCTCTCCAAATATTCATTCAGTAAACATACCAAAAGCATCAGTCCTACCTAGTGCCTTTCACCACTCTGTTAAACACTTTCCTGTTCTGAAAAATGCTATACTTCTGTGCACTGTTTAACTCTCAACTGATTCATAATAAAGTAATTTTACCCTGTAGCTCTTAATTTTCTTAAAACACCTTCTGATAATTCTTTCCACAACATTTTGCAAGCAACAGCCACACAGTTGGAGCAGGCAGTTTGGAACCATGGAATAGTGACATCCATACTATGTCACACGTGGACAGGGTGGAGGCTATCAGAGCACAGCAGTGTTCTGCCACCTTCACCATGCTTTCTTCCCCTAACTTAAAAACCTCTCTGGTTAATAAATTGTTTTTCAAAAATGAAAGCTTACAAAATAAAAGATGGCACCTCAAAGAAACAGTAGCAGAGCTGGATATTGGAAATTAGAATTCACTGAAAGAAAGTGAAGATTTGAAGGATGAGTTCAGGCCAGTGCAAATGGTTTGAGGACATCAGTAGAAGACCTACACAGAGAAGTGGATGATGCCAAGGACACACTGAAAAACAAAAAAAAAAAGAGAAATCAAACAATTAGAACTGCAGAGTAAAAATTTGGATTAGATCAATGAACAGCTGAAGGCAGAGATCATGGAAACGTCCTGCCGTATTTTTCCACACTAAGATAATAAAATATAGCAAAAGATGAATATATTAGAATCAAGACATAGGTTTGAAAATTTGAGACATTTGGAATGCTTGCAAATCACACTGGGATTGAAAGAGAAAGTGTATGAGCAAGAAAAACTCAGAGCCCGGCAGTTAAGGAACATATTAGAAGAACTTTACAAGCTCAGGGAAGTTCAAAGGAATTGGATTTTGCAAGTGAAAGGACAACCATAAGAATTAGCTGAGAAAGGTGCAGTTTTGGCAGTAGTGATAAGAACAGATCCTGGGCACTTGCCCCCTTATTGCATAAGCATGCTGAAGCCTAGCTTACAGAGACTGTCTCTCTTTGCTGAAAACACAAAGTGTCTTCTGCTAGTGTCTTGGAATATCTCAAAGGTTTTGCTGATAGTAACAGTTTGCTTTGGACTTTTCTGTTACTATTTTATCAGTAACAATATTCTATTATGTTTAGTGGCAATATATTTGATATACTGGTGCAAATCCTTATCCATACTTCAGCTTTAAAAATCAACTATTTCCATTTTAGGAATAAAGCATCTGCAGAGCTGTCCACATTTAGTAATTTTCCCTTGCACAGGTTCTGACTATGATAGAGTTATTTTTTTTAAAATAGCTTTTGTGATGTTACATTTTAGATTTTCAATTAAAACAGAGATGTTTTCATAATCACTGAGCAGCGCTTACACTGTGTCAAAGCCTTTTCTGCTTCTCACACTTCCTCACCAGCGACGAGGCTGGAGGTGCACAAGAAATTGGGAAGGGGCACAGCTGGGACAGCTGACTCCAACTGATGCAAGGGATATCTCACACCTTATTGAGGACATGCTCAGCAATAAAACTGGGAGTGAGGGATGGAGGTCGGCATGACCTGCTATTTCTCAGGGCTGGGCATCAGTTGGTGGTGAGTGTTTTCTTCTGCATCACTTTTTTTACTTTGTTTTGTTTATTGTGGGTTTTTTTCCCCCCTCTCTTTGTTGTCCATACTTCTTCCCTTCACCCCCTTTAAAAAAAATTAAACGCCCTTTATCTTAAGGCACAAGTTTTCCCACTTCTACCCTTCTGATTCTACCCTTACTGGGGCAGAAAAGAGCAAGCAGCTGTATGTTGCTCAGCTGCCTACCAGGGTGAAACTACGCCATCAGGTCATGCAGGCTGGTTTTGGAAATCAAGTTAACTCTAGGTTCTGAGCATAGGTTTGGAGTTTTTCTAAATTAGATTGTTAAGTGTGAATATATTTTATAGTAGACAGATGCATATAGTAAAAACCCAAAAGTGAACTCACTGCTTCAGGCAAAGGAAGCCAAAAAATGCAGTTTGTGCTAATCTGACTGAAAGAGGGCAATATACAGTGCTTCATCCAGAATCCTGGAATCCACTTCCCTACTAGATTGTCAGCATCTAAGTTTTTTCACTTACAGATCACACTGCAGATTGCATAGTACATATTTTCTCCAGACTTTGAGAAAGAGCATGGAGGAACTTAAAGATGTGGGAGGGTATGTTTGTTTAGGCTGGTCAAGAAGGACTTTCATCAGTGGACATTAATTCAGGCAGTGCATATTTCCATTTGGTTAAAAGCTTTTGTTTGTGCATCTAGAGACAATAGCCAGTGGAACTTTTTAAATACAAATAAATAAATACATGTCATTTCTGTGGATGAAAAGTTAAATCCTAAAGACCAACGTGGCAGCTGGCCAACTGGTAATTATGCTGAACCTTCCAGTTGTCCCTGACATTTATGCACAAAGCAGGTAGACAATGCTTGCCAGGCAGAAGCTGGCAAACAAACTGTTCACAAAACAAATATGATAGAGGGAAAAAGATTCTGAGATGGTGAAGGGAAAATTGTGATTCCAGCACATCATTTTCACTGTAGCTTGTAGCAGTAGCAGTGGAGAAAAATTCCAGAGATGAAAAGCCTAGAACAATCCCTTAATCTCTTCCGTGCCTGTCCTGTGTGACAAGCCACCCTTTGAAATCAGAAGAGATACCGTTTAGATGAGGGAAGTTTGAGCATAAAGAGATTGGGCAACACTCTGAGGTAAGATGAAGTCAGAACAAAGAATTTAAGATGCTGAACTGTGACTCAGAGGAGTTAAATTTTCTCTCTGCAGCCTTCCTCCTTTTCCTCTGGCAAGTCACTTATCTCCCCATGTCTTGGTTCCCCAACTGAATAATGAGGCAGTAATATTAAATGGTGTGTTTATTTTCACACCTGAGAGCATTTGTTTGTTTGTTTGTGTTAAACTAGTAAAATTTTACAGAACTGAAGGAGGGAATGATAAGGTAAATATTGAAAGAACAAAGTGGAGGGGGCAAAAAGGAGTTGTGGCAAAGGCTGAGGGTAGAAATCTCTTACTCTGGATAAACAACATCAGTCAGAACAATTTACATGCACATAAAAATGTTTTAATGAGAGAAAATGCCTGGTACAATTAGAACCCAATCTAAACAGAGACTTTAAGTACTATTGTTATCAGATAATATGAATACTGAGATGTGAACTGCCTGTACAGAGGCATTTGTGCCAAGGTAATCTGAACTGTACTACCTGGTATTCACTGACAATTGCACCTGTGCAACATCAGACTCATGGTACCTAATTCTTGTCACCCAGTGTCACAGAGAAAGCTACAAGAAAAGCAAAGGTTCAGTAGGGTCAAAGTTAAAAAGGAGAAATGGTCACAAAGAAGGGATTCCAGAAACACGCCCTGAGAAGAGTCACAGAAGACTACTTTGCAGTGGGATAGATAGCTTTGTCACTCTCATTTTTCAACAGGTCTTCCCAACTAGCTTCATCTGCTGTCCTGTATCCATAATACACATGAAACCTGAGGGCAGCTTACATAAAACTTCAGAGGCTTCTGTAGGAGCCTCTATTATTATTATCTGGTTTTATTATATATTATATATATTATATATATATGTTTTTATATATCTCATTATTATTATCTGTATTAGGGCTTGCAAATGTATTATACAGCATAAAATTGTTACTTCACATAACGTGTAAATGTTTGGTGAATTCTGCAGAGAGAGAAAAATCTTTCTCTGATTTTGATAAACTATTTCAATAGCAGTATTTACAGGTCATAATAAAATAAGGTTTTTTCTAGTAAAACACGGGTAAAGAACAAGAATGAAGAAAAATCACATATGCAGTTCTTTCTACAATTGACAGTCTTTATGAATGATGTATGAAGGCTCAGATAACCCTATGGTGTTTCTGTCTTCCCTATCTTTATTTTAGGGGAAAAAAAAAACTAAAGAAAAGGACATGTGCTTATGTGGTTATCACATAAAAAAGCAAAGTTGTGTTTTTAATTCCCACATTTTTTGTATTCTGAATATAGCTGTAGGGCTGGATTCTTGCAGGGGAAATCTCTATAATTACAGTCAGGTGGCACCACCTTTGTGTTGACGGAACCAGTATGTGCCAGCAAGTGCGACACGATGCTATAAGCAGCAGAAGGGAAGCCAAGCAAAAAGTGACTTGAAACAGGTATGTGAGCATATGTGTTACAGAGATCTGTTATATCTGTGTGTCTTACAAACTTTTGACTTCTTTACAGTTTATTAGAACTTTGGTTAAAGCCACACTTAGAGCAGCAATCCATTGCATATACAGTATGCATATTACATGTTGCAGTAAGTGCTGAAGACCTTGACGAAAAGGACCTTTTGTCCTATACACTGTCCATGGTCACAGCTGACTCTGCCGTTGAGCATGCAGAATTGTAGCACTCAACAGGTGCATTAATGTTGCCTTGTTTGGGAGGGGAGAGGTAGCGTGGAGGGATCAAGCCATTTACTGAGATCACAGAGCCTGTAGAAACTGAACTTAGATCTTCAGCAAGTCTAAGAAGATGCCTATTTCTCTTGTGTTTAAAGCAACTAACTTTAAACAAAAAGGCAAACACCTCATTAGAAGTCTCCCTTGCAGGGAGAAATTAATTTCCTCTTCAGTCACATACTTATATGACTGAACACGAAGATGACACTTTATATGGTGACACCTAATAATCACTGAATAGAAGAAGAAGTTGGGAAATGCTTGAAATATTTAGCTACAGATGTCGACTCGTCCAGTCCTGATGTCTGAGAATGCTCAAGCTGACTCAGTATCTAATTGCTTTACCTCAGCACTGTCTATAGTACCATAACAACTTTGATGTTGTTGGAAAGAAACAAGGTAAAAAGCTGCTGAATGTGCTGCATTTTCAGAGGTGCTGCACTCCTGCAGCTCCTATTGACTTCCCTGAGCCTGAGCTAAGGCAGCTCTGCAGAGAAGCAAAACTGCTGTTCCTCCCTGGATAGAGCTCCAGACCCTCTTTGTACATCTCTGCTGACTTCAGAGGAGGCTGAGGATCTGACCACACAGAAACCAGAGCCAGTACATATAAAAATCTCACTGCAGGCACCGAGTATTTCTGTGCAACTTGCCCTGTCCCCCACTACCTGTTATGTTCAGCAAGAAGTACTCTGAAGGAAAGATGGAGATAGTAAATCAGACTATTGAATTATTTGAAAATAATCTTCCAAAGGGAATATAGGCTACAGACTTTTAAGAAGATGGGACTTTAGGGCTGTGAAATGTATCTAGCATGTCAATGTGGTAATTAAGTTAGTTCTGCACTGTTTGGAAAACAACAGATTTCCTTGCAAGGTTTGTGATTAAACGTCTAACAGAAAATAATTATTTCCTTGCAGGCAGTTAGGCACCAAATATAAAGACATAGGGGAAGAGCCAAGCAGGGAAAGAACCCACTAAACATCACTACTGAAAGCCACTGTTACTGTAGAGTCCTCATAATATTCACTGTTAATTACAAAGACTAGTATCTATAAAACTGAAATACCCAGTATGAGAAAGTATGCCATTTAAAATGCAAAAATCCTTTTACACACAGAAAATTGGTGCCTCTTCTATAAAAAATATCAGTTGGAAAGAGGAGAAAGCACATTAATCTGCATGTATATGATGTGATCATGGAGAATCAACAGAGTAGCTAAATTACAAAGGAGAAAAACTATGCTTTGCTAGAAATATGAGTAAAGATTTCTATAATGAACTCGTGTAAGCAGAAAAACAATGTTTGCTTGCCTGGGGATGGAGTGGGAATGAAAGAATTCCTGCCCAGAAATTCACTACTTAAGAAATTTGTACTATTTGTGCCTATACAAAATATTAGATCAAATGGGAAATATATTAACAGATTTGCTATGATTTGGAAGGTATCTGGAAAAAATTTGGCTTGTTAGAATTACTCTAAAACAACATCCTTACCATTTGAAGGAAGTTGTCACTTCTTTATCTGTCATTTCCTCTTATTTTTCATTGTTTCTTCCCTTCTATGTCTTAATTTATATTTTGGTGAGGAGAAATTTGGTGAGCAGACAAAAACAATCCCTTAATTTTTCTATGTATTTATTTTATTTTCTGAGAGGAGAACAAAATAAGTGAAATAAATACATGGAAATTTGTACTGCACATGAACAGGGTGCCTATGACACCTATCCGCAGCCTGGCTTGGTACTAAGTACAAATAAGGATATCATAACTGGGAATGCTGTAAGTCCTCCTAGAGTGAGACTAGAATGCCAAAATCTACATTGCTTTAGTCTTCTTTTTTCAAATGATGACTTCTAACGTCTGTATTTTTTAAATGAGGCAGCAGGGAATCCTCCTGCTTGAAAAATAATCTAGATTTTAAAAGAATAATCTGATTAAATAAAAATTATGCGAAAATTTCATTTGCTAGACTTATCTCTGGATAAGAGAGCAGCTTGTTTTTAAATAAACCAACAAACACATTGATTTATTCACAGTTACTGTGGGTAGGTATTTTTGCCAATCAAACATAACAGGTATACATTGTAAAACAACACCAACAGGAGTTGAGAGGATGCAACTCAATAAAAACAAACAGGTCATCACACCTAGACAAGAATAATGAACTTGGAAGAGGAAGAACAAGTTAAATAATTGCATGTCAGAAAGAGATTTTGATGTTTGCGATGTTATTTTGCTGCAAAAAAGGCAAACCCTTATTGCAATTTGTGGTCCATGTTATCATCTACAAAACATTTAGCAATTCTTCGGCTGTCCTTGAAGTTGTCTGTACAGCTGGACATCTGAGCTGGGATGAGACACAGACAATTTTGGACACTTCATGGGAGGTATGGTCCTACTGGGAAAAAGCCAGAGGAATACAGCAATAACTATCAGGCTTCAGAAAGGTATACTTGTTAGAAAAGGCTGAAGGAATTAGGATGAGTTTAATCTGACATTCCTCTGATTAGCTGAACTTCAGAGAGAAGAAATCTAAGAGGTAAAACAATAGCAGCTTTCAAATATATAAAAGGTAATCTCAGTAAGAGAAACAAGCAGTTTTCTGTGTCTGCTGTGCACAGGACAGAGATATTTTGCTCTTCTAACTGTTTGCTCATATCTTTTGAAGTGCTGTCTGGAAGTGGACATGTTACCAAAATAACACTACATACATAGCTTTGGACTGCCACAATTTCCCTGGTGTATTAAAAGTACACTTAAAAATACAACTGGGGAAAAGTATGGCAGAACTGAGGAAAAAGGAGAAAGTCTTTTCATGATTGTAGATTGTTCTCCTCCTCTGCAGCAGCTGGTGTCTGAAATTGTTTTCAAAGAACCTTCTCCTCACCTCTGTGCTGAATGAACCTACAGAAAAACCTTGCACAAACCTGATTTGAAATGAAATAACTCCCGTTTTGGAATGAACTGTGTGATGAAGATGTAGTTATAAAATAAATAATGATTCAGCTCTAACTTTCAATTTTGTCCTTATTAAGTTGCTCAACCAGGTGTTGAAGCCAATAGAATTTGCTTTTCCTCTGCTGGAAAGCTATTTTGAGTGCAGTGTGACTGAAGAATAGCCACTTATTAGCTGCCCAGCAGTGCTCTCAGCTTTGCTGCTAGAATGCCCCACAACTGCTCCAACAACGCTTTTGCCAATACTCCTCTGGCTCAATCAGCAGCTCTAACACTGGAGTATGAAATTCTGCAGTGCTTGTGAGGGTGGTAAGCTGCCTGCTGTTTAACAGCTCTGCTTCATGGTGTCGTGTCGGGAGGGAGGCAGCCCTGATTTTGATCTTCAGTCTGTATTTGTTTCTCTCTTCAATTTATTCTCTTCTAGTCTCAGTGCAGGATCTATCCTGACTGAAATTCCTGGCTAACGTTGTTGTGTGCTGCTCCGATGTTGCCGTGTTTCATGCTGGAGCTATTGTTCCTCCATGATAGGGGAAGTAATTCTTCTGCATCCCAACTGGACTGTGAGGATTAATTAAAGTTTGCAACGCACTGTGAATACCTTGTATGCCATTGAAGTGGAAATTATTGTTCGTTACAGCCAGTCTGAACACCATCTGGGATTTCCATGTTCCTGTTTCAGCTCAGTTGTACATTACCAAGCTTGATCTGGCACCATGAACAAAAGATTAGCATTGCAATCTCTAGTTCTGTGTTTGGTGCTATGTGCAGCCCCCATGAAAGTCTGCATACATCCCAACAAGCTGTGCCCAGTACATCAGGACTCCAAGGGACTTCTATAGCTGTAAGCCTGAGACATCCCTTTCCTTTTTCTGCACTTGCACTCTGGTATGGGTTGGATCCATAAAGCAGTGGATCCCTTTGGCCTTCTCCGCTGTCACCCCTGCCCACAATTAACTTCAAGTCAGTTTGGCAAGACTGTGTATGAAATGATGGTGCAATTGGGCTTTGCGTTTCACAAAAGATTTTTTTTCCCATGCAACATGAACTGTCCCCTTGTGTGGCATCTGAAGTGCTATAGGGACATGGCAAAAAAGGGCTGATACTGCCTGAGATCCAAGCCAGTAGTGGAAGTGATGGAGACCACCCCACAGTACTGTAGTATGTTCATAATATCTACAAAACTTTTAACCCAAAACCTGTCTTGCCAGTTCACTGTGAGATCCTTTGCGGGGCCAGGTGAGTATCTCTAAAATCCCAAGTCTGATTTATTACTCTGCTTCTATGTACCAGCTTTTGCACAGCTAAGAGTATATTTTAAGACCTTCTTGTGACTTCACTGTTTTTATAAGCCAAAATAAGCCAATGGGGTTAAATGACTGTGGAAACTCCCCCAGTATCAAGCCAGATATCCAAAATGGCATAAAATGTAACCACACAACTCACTTGAGAGCTTTCCCTGGGAAATAAATGAAGTAACAAGGAGTTGAAGTTTACTTCCTAACTGAAGGATTCCAATAAGTACCTTACCCAAAACAGTGGAAGGCCTGACCTTCTGAAGAGTGCACTATTTTCACGGAAGTACAACTGTAGTTATCTCACCTACTAATTGCTGCCATTTACATGTTTAAAGTGCCATCTGACAGGCTTCAGAGTCAGACCATAATGCTTAGTGCTAAATAAACACGTAATGAAAGTCGGACATTATCCACCTGAGCTTTGTGTTCCCTTACTTTCCCCACAGCCTTTGAAGTGTCCCTTCTGGTTTTCTGAACAAGCACAGAATTAATTTGGCAGGAATTCTGCTGCAACTGTTCCTCAGTGAGGGCAGCACCATGTGCATTACTCTTCTCCTTTGCCACCTTGAGACACTGGTTACTGATTTTATGAAGAAAAGCATAGGTGCTATCTACACCTTCACATTCTGGAGCCAGCCTAGGGACAAATGTGTATTTGATAACTTTCAAGCAATCCCACTATGTGGATGTGTATTTGTTTGCCTCCACACATCTACAACCAGCTGTCTGGTTTTAATCAATTTTTACCTAATGTCTTCAGAGATATGAAGCTATTAAAAATTCATAAAAAGAGGCAAATGGGCCGATCACAAATCTGAAGGGTAGATGAAGAACTGGGAACAACAGAGAAGAGACTTGAAATGAGAATGAAAGAATGATACAGGAGAAACTGATGTCTAAATGTTTATTACAAGATAAACGCAATTTATTGTCATTATAGCTTCTATGATTACCTTTCAACCTTTTCTTAATGATGCCCATATGTTGCAAATAAGAGGGTTTTATGACTTTTGTTCTCTCACCTTTCCCACGGCTTACATTCCTGCTTTAATTACTGCGCTGACACCAGACGCGCCGCCGACTGTGCTTGCCTGCCTGTTGCCGGTGTCCCCGGGGAAGCCACCGCGCCCGTCCCCGGTCGGAGGCCGCCTGTCGTTCCGGAGACGTGCGCCAGGTGGCGGTGCCGCCACTGCCGTACCGCTTCCCGGCCACCCGCAGGCACTGATTCAAGGACCGGGGGAAGCTTATTTAACAAGAAGTCCTTCAAAAAATGCTTAGAATAGCTTAAGATGGTGAATAAAGGTAAGTTACTAGATTCTATGCGGGTTTCCTGAGAACAATAATAAAACAGGAAAATAAAAAATGAAGTTAGAAAGTAGCAGCACCGTCAGGAAGGGACAATGCTCACTTTAGTCACTGTGCATCTCTGTATGGGGAAAACAAATCTCAAGAATTTCTGAGTTAATAGTACTATTTTTTTCTGTTGATACAAATTTCATAGAGGCAATAATGTCTTCTATCTGATCTCTTTGAAATTATTGTGACTAGATGAGGTCTTGGAATGAAATCTATGATGAGTAAAACTGTTACTGCTCATGAGTCACCCAAAACTAATTTTGTAGCTTGTGTGGTTATTCATTGTAAGAATACCAATGAAGCTTGTTAACACTCTTTTCCTTCCATCCTGCCCTCATGATGTCAAGACTGTAATATCGTAATAATGTCAAGACTTTCTACCTGCAGAGCAAGACTTGGGGGTGATGGTTGACGAGAAACTGAACGTGAGCCACCAGTGTGTGAAAAGCCAACCATGTCCTGGGCCTCATCAAAAGGAATGTGGCCAGCAGGGTGAGGAAATTGATTCTCACCCTCTCCTCCACTCTTGTGAGACCCCACCTGGAGTACTGCACACACTTCTGGCGTCCTCAGCATAACAAGGACATGGAACTGTTGGAGCAAGTCAAGAGAAGGGTTATGAAATTAATAAGGGGACTGAAGCACCTGCCCTGCAAAGACAGGTTGAGAAAGCGGAGGCTGTTCATCCTGGGGAAGAAAATGTGAGGAGACCTAACAGCAACATCCTGGTATCTGAAGGGGGCCTACAGGGANGCACAGACGCATGCGCAAGAGGGGGCCGCGGCGCTGCCCCAGAGGCGGGGCCGGGCGCGTCAGGTGACGCGAGGCTCACGCTGAGTGACGGGCGGCGGGGCTGGGGGCGGGGCTGGGANAAATTGGAAGAGTGGAAATTTACCATAGATATCAGTAAGAAATTCTTTACTGTAGGGATGGTGGAAGCACTGGCACAGGCTGCTCAGAGAAGCTGTGGATGCCCCATCCCTGGCAGGCCAAGTAGGACGGAGCTCTAAACACCATGGTCTAGTGGGAGGTACCCCTGCTATGCCAGGAGGGCTGGAACCAGATGATATTTAAGGCTCATTTTAACCCCACGATATTCTATGATTCTGTGAAGTAAAAAAGATGAGGCTGTTCCCACTGCAAGGAAATGCTAGTGGAGAGTGGAGGCAAAAAAAAAAAAAAAAAAGCTGGTGCTATATTTGGAGCGTTCCTAATTGCACTGTTCTATTTCCAGCTGCCGAAATCCGCGCTAGAATTTTAATTAAGGGCTAAAATTGTGCAGCAGATCCTGACAACAGGAAACAGCCTTAACAACGGGAAACAGTTATGTTATTTAAATAAGCTTTGAAATAATCAGATTTTATCTCCCGAAGCAGCACTTCGATAAATATTAAAGCGGCTTTTGTTCTCCCAGAAAGGGCTGCGCTTGATCAGCAAGCTCAGGGAAGCCACTGGGGCCGGGCCAGGCCAGGCAGTGAGTCGTTCCCTTTCCCACACGGTCCCCACGGCTGGCAGAGGGNGGTCTCGGCCGCGGCCCAGGCGAGGCGCCATGGCGACCACCGTCACCACTCAGCGGGGCCCGGTGAGTGCTGCGGGCGCGGGCTGCTCAGGGGTATCTCCTGTTAACGCTCGCCGCGCTGGGCGGGCGAGGCCCGGCTTGGAGACCCCGATGGGGCCGCCTGGCCTCTGCCAGCGCCGCTGTTGGGAGGGAGGCTCCGTGTCTCTCACCCTGCCTCAGCTCCGGCCGCGCCGGAGGGGGGAGAGGAAGAGCCCTCTCATCTTCTCCAGGCTGCTGGGATGCGGGGGAGGGAAGTCTGCCTTGTCCCCGCTTCCCCGCCTGCGAAGAGGCTTTGGGAAAGGGGAGGGGAAAGTCCCTCCTAGCTGCGCGGAGTCCTTGAGGCGGCTCTTCTGCCCGTTCTTTGCCCAAAGGCCTTTCCAAGGCGGGAAATGTTTAATTGAACCGGAGCTAAACCGCTTTCCCTTAGAAGCAGAGCGCAGCTCCATGTGCTGGAGGCTCGGCGGGGCACGGTCGGGCCGCTGTCCCCGGAGCTGCCGCCTGAAAGCTGGAGCGGCGTGTCCAGTGTAGGATGTAGGTGTGCGTGTTGGACGGGAGCTGAGCCGTCGTAAAACCAATTTACCAGCCGTCTGGGTGGTGGTGCTGACAGTTTATTTGGAATATGTTACTGTCTGGTTTTGCCTAGGGTTAATCATACCTCACACCGGGATGTTCTACATATGAGATGTTACAACATCAGCTCTCGACAGATGTGCTGTTCCTGTCTGTTCCTCCTGTCTGAAAAGATCTGGTAGTCATTGACAACACGATATTGCTAATGGTGAAATGAGGGGTTTTTAAAAAGCAGCAAATATACACTGCCGTATTTTATTATGTAGAAACAGCTACTTTTTTTTTTAATTTATGCAGCCTTGTGGAAAGAACAGTGAGGTGAATTACTGCTAATCTTGAAAAACTGCACTGCTGTCACTTCTCTTATGACAGTAATATGATATGGTCGTCAATTTCATTCTTTAGAGTGCCTTATTTCTTTTATTTATCATGACTTCCTGGTCTTTCTTGAATGTTACTTTTCTAGATGTCTTGTTCTAGAATTTCACAGGTACTCCTGTATAATGCATTGGCAGTTTTTTGTTTCCTAAACTTGATTGAAGTTTGACAAAAGGATATGATGATTTAACTCATGCAGCTTTGGTTTCTGGGCGTCAGGTTTTGGGGTTTTTTTTTTAATGTGTTGCTCACATTGTTGTACATGCTTTTCTTCCTTACCCACTTTAGAGATTTGAATGTTTTTGAACGAATGAATAAATTATGCAATACTATGCAGGCATTCATAGCTGGGGATGTTGATATGGCACATTCCAGCCGTTCTTAATTCTTTTCAGAGAGGAAGATAAAATTCTACTAGTTTCTTTATACGCAACTGCATTACAAATGAATAGCCACTAAATGGTGCTAAAGGACTGGAGACCACTTTTTTCTTTACTGCTGGAGAGAACACTTTAGTCTTTCTGTTTGAACGAGCAACTAAATATTCAAGGTTGTTTCATGTGGCTGAGAAACTAAAGTGGACTATTGCCAGTGTTATACATGCACTTTCTAATTTGTGACACTGCTTACTTGGTGTGTAATTAAAATTTCTTACTGCTGTTTAGTTTTTCAGATGAAACAGAATTCATTCTGTCCCTTACTTTAAATACTCTGCTAGAATACAGATATCTCTGACCCTTTTCAGGATGTTATGGAATTAGCATATTTTCACATTTGAAATCTTGTATGAACAAAACAGCTTTTTAAATCTAAACTATAGCTGAATATGTAAGGACTGCTAAGTGATACATTTTACAAGTAAGAGTGTTAATAAACAGTTTGACCAGGCTTTAGATTAAGATTGAGACACCAAAACTTTATATTTGTGATTCCTTATATAGCAAATCATATACAAGATTACTCTTCATGTTTATTCTCCATGATTATCCACCATTCTGGCAAATACATCAGGTCCTTGTAAATTAGATTAAGTACCAACCTGGGACTGCATAGACTTCTGCTCCTAATTTCGCTAATAATCACTACTCTGATGAATAGTGACTCTGAGTTTTTTCCTTGAGACTCTTCAAAACTTTTTACAGGCCCTTGTCAAAAGTCCCTTTCCAGCTTTCTTGTAGGCTCCTTCAGGGACTGGAAGGTGCTCTGTGGTCTCCCCAGTGGAGCCTTGACTTCTCCAGGCATAGACACACGTATCATATGGACCCTCTTTCTGTCTTTTATTTTTAACTCATGCTTGTGTACCATAGTTCCTGCTGTACTTTGCAGGTATTTTTTACCCCCTCCTTTTTTCCATGTGAAATATGCCCCATTTCAGTTTAACAGTTGAAATCTCCTTTCTCTTTGTGTTGCATTTCAGAAGACAATGTGCGTCTGTTTTCTCAAGGACTTCTTCTCAGATACCAGAAAGGTGCTACAAGGTGCATTCTAACTTTCTTCAATTCTAAACAAATCCTGAGCCTGGCCTCACAAGTGCTCCAGCCCTTTTCATGGGCCTTCTTGGTGGATCTTTGCTAGTCTTCCTGAAGTTCATAATTTTTCATGTACTGCTGGGCCCCAAACCGTCACAGTGTTCCAGGTGTGCTCCAGGAATTGTTTCCTTTCCTCAGCCCACTGGCTGGATTCTTTTTGATCCAGTGCAGTTTTTTGTTAGGATTCATTGCTGCAAGTGTCCTCTGCTCATCCATGTTTTGCTTGGTCTCCACCTCTGTAGAGGTACCAGCAGCCCTGCCAGCTGTTCTCCAGTCTGTACCGGTGCCACGGATTTTTCTGATCAAAGTACAGGTCTTTGCCCTTGTTGAATTTCATGCAATTCCTGCCAGTGAATTCTTCTGTCTCTCTAGTTGGTCCTGTTCTCAAATATACCAGTCATTTCTCCCAAATTTAGTGTCATCCTCAAAACTGATAAGGATGCCTTTTGTCTTCACCTTTTGTTGCTGAGGAAAAATATTAGACACATAAGTTAGTTTCTGTACAGATCTCTGAACAGCTCCACTTTTAACCAACCTCCAGTGTCATTAACCACTGAACTTCAGCTTCTGAGCTCGGTCCTTCAATCAGCTTTTCATCCGTCCAGTAGTCCACCCATTCAGATTGTAATGATCCTGCTTTGATATCTTCTGCACTTTCTTTAGTCATATATTCTTGTTTTGGAGAAGGCAGATGGCTCATCAGCTTTTTATTCTTTTAAAGCCTTGGCAAAGCCTGGCTATTCCTAATGCCTGTTTGGCTTTTTTCCCTTCATGTGTCAAGGAATGTCTTCCAGAAGCACTTGTTCTGTGAATTTCTTAGTGACTGAGGTGAAGCTGACCTGCCTGTGGTTCCTCAGGTCATCCTTCTTGTCCTTTGGAATGCTGGGTATGAGATTTGTCTTTGTCCAGTTATAGGGGAGTTCCTCTAATCTCCATGGCCTTTCAAAGATGTTAAAGAGCAGCCTTGAACAAAGATCAGCTCTTTCAGGACCTCTGAATGCTTCCTATCTGGTACCAATTTTTTCTTCAGTGTGTAAAGCATAGCATAATACTTCCAAATTCTGACACTCGCTTTTTCTTTCTTAAAAACAGTAAAACCATTTAAAGGAGAATGGTCAGAAATTTTTGAGTAGTTAGGTGTTCAAAGCTCTTTGATGTTTTGAAGAAGTTTCATGTTAGACTTCGTTGGTAATTGCTGGTGTGGAAACTTTAATTATGGTTCCCTGAGTGTATTGTGTCTGGGCAAATGCTTCTGTAACATGGGGTATTTGTGTCTGTGTTTGGCTCTGTATCCCTTTCCCTCCCTTACACAGATGCCAGTACTTGCATAATCAGTGAGCTGAAGGTTCTGACAACTTACCTCCCATTCCCTTTACCTCCAACCCTTGTTTCTTCTGATCAGGCTTTTATGCTGACCCACTTTACAACTCTCTGGCACCATTTCATGTTGCAGAAGAAGTAGGAAGGTGAGACTGAGACAGCCCTATCCTCAGTTACGTCAAATAGCTGTAGGATATCGCACCATGTTCAGTTTGAAGAAGTCGAGATGCAGTTTCTATACTTGCAGCATTCTACTGTGAAGATCCACAAAACTACCTCTTAGGTGGTTGTAGCAGAGGGGAGGGACAATGTTATTCTATTTCTAGATAATCCATATTTTTAACATGACAGCAATGCTGTCAGTAAAGTTTATTAGAGAGTGATTATAAGGCAGGCTTATTTTTAATTCTGAATTGTAGTCCAATCCCTTTCCTGTTGCTAAATGGAGTTAATTTTTTGTTCTGTAGCTAGTGACAGAACGTGCTTGAATTTTGCATTCTTTCTGAAGTGCCGTTAGAGGGAAGTACATTTGTTTCAAAGTGGTTGTGGAGTAGGATCAGAGACAGAAACTTGTCATGTATGTTTTCCTTGCTTTTAAAATAAAAATGGTGGTTGAATTCTGGTTATGTAACTTTGTATTTTTAATTCAGGCTGGGAGGTGGCAATTATATGCCTGCTTTTAAATGCTTTGAGGAAAGATGTAAATTGACCTGTTTTCTTTACAAATAAAAAGATTGCATGATACTGATTTGTTTCCATCAGTATGGAATCAGCTGATAATTAGTACAAGAAAATATTGAGTAATGTATGTTCTTCAGTAAGCATCTCTCCTAGATATTTTACAAGCTATGTCACCAGGACTTGTGAACCAAATCTTAGTCAGAACTGAACATATGAGTGTGTGCATCTCCTCTTCCCCACTCTTCCCTTTTGGAGGAGTTTACCACTCAGATTTTTGAGAACTTAGTTAACACTAGATGGTTTTAGTTGTTGTGTGTTTCATCTCTGCAGTTTAGGATAAGTGTGGCTTTGTGTGAGGTAACTGAATAACCTAGAATCAGCTTAACTGCTGTAAGAAAACTTTGGTCTCCTTTATGGACTCTTTCCCCTTTGGACTTCAATACAGAGGCTAGTTTGTTTATTTTATTTTGGAACAGATATTGGTTAACTTTTAAGAAATAAAATTTCAAAAGTGAAGGTTATCATTAGACTTCTGTTGTGAATGACTTCAGCTTTCCAGTATCCAGGTGAAGATAGAGACAAAAGAGGCTATCCTGTTTTCTGGGGGTTTGACAGAAGGAGCTTGCATAATAGGGAAATGGGATTTCAGGGGTACAGCCATCGCTTCTGACTATGGGAAATGTTTATGATGTCTGTTCCTAGAGGTGCTAATAGTACCAGATTTGAAACTTCCTGAGGGACCAGGGCTGGAGGGGGACCTGCTGTGTCGTAAATGCCATTTCCTTGCTAATTCTGGGGCCATTTCAGATCTTGCTTGAACGGATTATGTTTTATTTTAAAATTATATGTATTCCAGTGAGAAGGCTG
The DNA here is from genome assembly GCA_013397155.1 of Irena cyanogastra. NCBI lineage: Eukaryota > Metazoa > Chordata > Aves > Passeriformes > Irenidae > Irena > Irena cyanogastra. The sequence continues at coordinate 1,321,092 of VWZV01005944.1, forward strand.
TTACAACACCATTGCCAGTCAAACTTAAAACAACTTTCTTTTATTATTAACTTCTAGCCTGTTTTTTCTTTCCACTTCTTAAAACTTCAGCTGCTTATGTTTTTAATTATAAAATTTTAAGGTGCTTGTAAGCAAAATGGATTCCCTTTTTATTTCGCTTCCCAACAGCCCAGCAGCAGCCATTCAGTGCTTCCTCCTGAACTTTTCAGATAAACTTCCTTTTTGGCATGTGATACCTACTGTTGCCAGGATCTTGAGGTGCTCAGATAATCATACAAAATAGTCATACATGTGATTTGGCAAGAGCTGCAATTTCTGTCTCCAAGATGCAATGTTGACATGCAAATGCTGTGTAATCTTGAAAAGCTATGTCCTCAAGGCCTGTTAGCTTCTTAAATTATGTTCTGTAGGCACGCATTTGCCAAATACATGATTGAGTAATCTTGCTTGGGATTGCAACATGAGAAATTGCATTGTCGTTTGTCTTGATGAGGTAGACAGTTCTGTATTAAATATGTAATCCACTCTACAGACAGCAGAAATGAACCCAGTTTAATTATAAATTTTCTATGACACTTTTTTCCTTTTAAAATTTTATTACAGATCTTAGTTATTTTAAAATTACAATCTCTCTAAATGTATTTGAATTGATAATGTTCACTGAGCGTTTAGAAGCTGGAAACAACTCGAGCTGTTGAATTGACAAGTAAGGGGTAGAAACTTTCCCTTTTTACTTTAAAGCTAACAGAAAATCCATGGGAAGTGCTGATTCATATTGGCTCATGTAACATATGTTACCCAGTACTGCTTTTTGTCCTGGCTCATTTTCTTGATAGACTAGATTTTTAATTCCCATGTTGTTGTTTTCAATGTGGTGGAATTTTGTCACCAAGGTTAGTTGCAGGCTGGCTGTGTTTAACGCTGGGAGAGCATTAGGACATCTTTACTGTGTTGCAGGATTTGGTCCGTAGGAAATCCTGTTGTAGTCTGTCTTGAAGGTGACTGTGGAAGTGACCTTTCAGATGAAAGCACTGTGCTGTGTCTTGGCACAGGAACGATTGGACATAATGTGGGTGATGAATAATTGAAAGAACTGGATGCCATCAGATATCATATATGAATGTGTTGTAAAACTTAGTGATTCTGGCTTTTGTATGGACTACTTAAATGTTTAGTTGCAGAGCAGCTTTGGCTCTCTGTCCTACTTTTTTTCAGATGCTTATGTTGGAAATTATTGTTTCTGAAAAGGAGAACATTTGCTACATGAGTTGGCAGTTTTGTCATTTAATTAGTTCTCTATTCATGCTGTCAAAACAAGGCTAAATTCTCCTTAATTTGTTATACTTTGATTGATATTCATCTCTTTCCCATTATAAAAGTTTAAAGTCATCTTTTGTTTCCTCTCTTTCTTTTCTAAGGTATTTGTTGGTGAGCTTCCTCAAGATTTTCTTCGCATTACCCCAACCCAGCAGCAACAGCAAATCCAGCTGGATGCCCAGGCAGCTCAGCAGCTGCAGTATGGAGGAGCAATGGGTACAGTCGGAAGACTCAGTATTACTGTAGTACAGGTATAAATTATGCCATCTTTGTACAATTAAGTAATTTTAAATAATTAATGCAATTTTTAAAATTGGTGGACATGAAAAGATTTTGTGTTGGAATTTTGGGTAGTAATTCTTAAAGGTTTTGTAGCTTCATTTTTCTGTACATCAACATTTTGTCCAGTGTAGCAATGGGATGACACAGCATTTTAGGGTTCTCCCCAAAGGGACCCCACACCCAGATGTTTATCATCCTCTTCCCCTACCCAGACTCCCCCTGAGAACTGCCTGTCAAATAAGAGACATAGGGTGATTGGGACATTCAGCCTTAAACCCTCTTTTGCCTCACTGGGTTTGCGACCCCTCCCCTTCCCCTCTCCCCCGGGGTTAAGAGGGCAAGCAAGCCGTGTATTCGGTCAGTTGGGAACCATCAAGAAGCTGTTAAGAGATAGAGTCCTGCAGGAGCTGTTGCAAGATTCAGATGCCTGCAGGCCAGGAATAAAAACTCTGGATATAACCCTCCTCCAGGACTCCTCCTTTCCTCCACTGTTCATCTTAAGTATCTCAGGCAGAGACCACCACCACCTCCGGAGCTTGGCAGGTCTGGACTTACTGCCACGTGAGCTGTTAGTGTCTCTTGGGGTTGAACACCTCAATTGCTGCTATTAAGCTCAGACGCAGGGGTCAGACAAGCCAAGGCACGTCCCACCAGCGATATTGGTATTACTCCAATAGTCCAGTTTCATGTTTCATCGCTGCCTGGTGCAGCAACTTCCCATAAACCTTGCTATTATAGCACATAATCAAATAAACTCGAGATTTTTTGCAGTGGACAGGTTTCTCTGAAAACTTTCAGAGGCTTCCTGTAGTTCCTGTACTTGATATTGGAAGACAGTAATTCTGAGAATAATATAGGGAATTGCAGTTCCCTTATGTATTGTTCCACATCCTTCTCCTCAAAGCTGTTCTCCAGCCAGTTGGCCCAGTCTTATTGTCATATATATTGTTTTTCCTTTGAGCTTTGAGATTCCTGTCTGTATGCTTCTCTTAACCTGTCAAGGTCCTTCTGAATGGCAGTACAACAGACAAGAGACACTCTTCTCTATCTGTCTAGGAATTTTTGCAGGAATGCTGTGGAATCTTGGCTGCATATTGAGACATATGGCATTCTGGATAGGAGACTTGCCGTGATATAATTAATCTATAGAAGATGAAAATCTGGTTGAAGTGTACTGTATTTAAATGTGTTGATAAAGTATGTCAAACAACATGCCTTAATTCTGTTACTAATAAACTGATGTAAGATCAAAAAAGGTTTCTGGGGACGTAATTTGCTGGGTTTTTTCTTCTTGCAGATATTTAGGGATGGTGGTGAGTTTGTCTAAGCACAGCTGATTATCACCCTTTTTTTTGATGAAGATTTGATAAACTGTCTAATCGCACAAATTGAGAGTATAGACAGTGCTTAGTTTGGATGCCAGCTTTACTTTTATTTCTGCTTACTACCAGCTTACTTTTATTTTTAAGTCTACATTTACAAGAAACAAGTAAGAGACCTTTCTCAACAGCTCTAATGTATGAACTGATGAACCAGCATGTTCCCTGAAGGAGAAAAGGACTTTCCAAGCTTGAAGTGCAGCCTTTGTGATAAATGTTACTCAGTGCACAGCCTCAGCTGTTGTGAGTTCCGTAAACATCTTGTAGATCGGAGATGCCCTGGGGCACCATGTTTTGTCGCTTGTCTTACTATAAAAGGAACCATGGCTGCTTAGTATAGGTCAAAGGAACAGCACATGCAAAAAGCCCACCTTCTGCTTGAGCACAGCTGCACAGCATTACTCAGTGTTGTGTTCAGGACTGTCATCACCTTGTTTTGTTCTAGTCTTCTGATGTTACGGCAAAAGTACGTTGGGTCTCTTCTGATTCTATACAGCATCTGTTTCTATAGTGATGTTAGGCCTTAAATTGTCCACTGAATTAACTACTATTAAATGCACATGCTAAAATAAGTGTTTAATCACTTTGAAACGTATGATCTACTGTGACTAGTTTACTTCAATTGAACTGCTTTTGCAGGTTGTGCTTTTGGATTGTGTGATATTCTTGAAGGTACCGGATTTCTGTAATTCATCCTTTAAAAGAACTTAAGTGAAAGAGGACAGGCTACCTACGACATTACACTTGTGATTGTATGTTGGAGATCAGATACCCAGGGAAGAATTGAACTTGTTACAACATCATTGTAATCATGTATTTTGTGCTTTGGTATGAAGTAATTTATTTTAGCTACAGTAAAGATGTGTATTTTCTACAATAAATACGCTGAAAAGGTATCCCCTTTTCCAGGTCTCCCAGACACTTAATGGTGTTACTGGTTTATGTTGTAATCTGAATGCTGTTTTTCTTTATCTTTTTAACTCTTTTTCTCTCTATCACAGAATTTAATCTAGTCCTTTGTCCAATATTTGGTTCTTACTGTGAACTAATAGTAATTAACTTCTCAAGTTAATGTCAATATTATACACTTCCTGGGTTTCTTCTTTTCAGGCCAAACTGGCAAAGAATTACGGAATGACACGTATGGATCCATATTGTCGAATACGGCTGGGATACGCTGTGTATGAAACTCCAACAGCACATAATGGAGCCAAGAACCCCCGCTGGAACAAAGTTATTCAGTGCACTGTTCCCCCGGGTGTGGACTCCTTTTATCTAGAGATATTTGATGAGGTCAGAACTGCTATAAATTTTTTCTACCCCTCCCCATCTCCAGTTTAGACTGAGGTTTGGGTGAAACCTTGCAAAAAAGAAATGAGTTAGCACAGACAGTTCCTTATCTGTGTTCTCTGTGAGATAATAAAAATTTTTCAGAATTCCAAAAGCAGCAATTCACAAGCCTTTGCTCTTCCCCAAGAATGTTAAAACTGTTACTTTTCTTTGGTAAAGGGGCAGTAGCAAGCTTGCCTGCAAAGAAGAGAAGAAAAAGATGTCTGAGTGCTATTTAAGCTCCTCTTGCCTATCAAAATGCCCTGCAGCTTTATGTCCTTCATCGTTCCTGTTAAAAATAGCCTGTTGTACAATGCTGTTTTACTTAAAAATTCTTTGGTGCTGTTCTAACCTAGGAGGAGCTTGGAAGCTTTCCCAAGCTTGGAATTCTTGAGAATAAAACTGTTAAATACAGACTGGGTGTAGTCACGAGGATTTATTAGGAGAAACTAAGAGGCTATAGCTAAGGCTAAAGTCATGGTTTGCCAGGTTTTTTGCCGCCTGTATCACTGTGTGTGGTAAAGCATGACAGCGCAGCAGCATCAGTGGTCATTACACAGGCAAGACTTTTGGATGCTGCTTTGAGGGCTTAGCTGGTTGGTTCAAGTGTCTGTTTCATTGTTTCAATGGGGGGCAGATCAGTACTTCATCTGCTGGAGTTCACAGCCTGTCATAGTAAACAGAAGCTGTTTATGTTCATGTAATGGCCTCTGATGTGATGTCATGAAGTTCACACAGCCTATGATGATGTTAGGATGCTGTATTTCTAGAGTGTTCTGCTTCAGGTTTTCAGTTTCTTGCTATTAAATATCTGCAGCCAATCTATAATCCGACTTAGTGTCCTTCATCCTTGTTGGAAAGGAGATGGCCAAAATATTTATTGACACTTGAGTAGTTTCAAAGGGAATAACATTAACAAAGTTAATAGCATAAAACTGAGCTGTTAGTCAAGGATAATTTTAAGTTTGGGGTTTCTTTCAGGACAATTAGTTTGGTAATATTTTTCAAATTATGTTTCAGAGAGCCTTTTCAATGGATGACCGTATTGCTTGGACACACATTACAATCCCCGAGTCTCTGAAACAAGGAAATGTGGAGGATGAATGGTATAGCTTGAGTGGAAGGCAAGGTGATGACAAGGAAGGAATGATTAATCTGGTTATGTCATACACGGTAAGCTGAGTTTGGAGTGGGAAGGGAGAGAAGCTCCTTAAGCAGTACGAGGGAGATATTTTAGATGGAAGTAGATCCGTTGTACCGTACTGGGTGTTTATGTGTGTTGGCATTTAAAATAATTATACCTGACTCTGGGAATAGCAGTCAAAAATATTTGTAAAGACAATAAATACTTTGTGGTGAGGTGGGAAATGGGTATTTATCTTGTTTTGCAATTACCAAAATTCAGCTTATTCCTGTTGTTGAGGAGTACATTGAGAGCAGGTAGCTGGGTGTGCAGCTGCAGTGAGAGCTGCAGGTTGTGCCCTGGCTGGGGCATGTGGTGGGAGCCTCAGGAAAGGGACCATGACCTGGTGCTGACCTTTTGCACCACAAAGGGCACAGGGACCTGTGGCAGTGGCCAGGGGACTGGACACTGGGGCAGAGCAGGAGCTGGTGAGTCAGCAGGAGGACCCCAGAGTGTCTGGGTGCACAGACTGTGAGGTTGTAAAAGCCTAGGGATTCCTTTGTTGGGGATCCCTCTCTAGAGGCACCAGCTCGAGCTGTTTCTGTGTTACTGCACCATGATGAAATTGCTTTAGGGATCCAGACATCTGGGACTCTGCTGTGGGAAACCCAGGGCTGAGCTGGTAAGGAGACCCTGTCTGACTGTGAGTGTGGAGTGTGCAGGGAGCCAAGAGGGGCACCTGTGGGGTCACTGGAGCCACCCACTCAAAGGGGCCTTGGTCTCAGCCGTTACAGGCTGGAGTGGGTGCCAGAGTGGCTCCTGGATGGTCAGACAGGAAAGTTTCCTTAGCACTGTGGTACTATACGTATAAAAAAGAAATGTTCAGCTAAATGGTCTGTTGTAATTTCTAATTTAATAATAATATTTTTTTTTAAATTTTGTGGAATCTGACAATAGCATTCCCCCCTAAATCTTTAAAAATTCATGTAAGTTTAAAAGCAGAATAATGGAAACTCTTCTCTGTCTTAGGTTTTGCTTGGGTAGTTTGAATGCTCTTTGAGATGACATTGTTTTTCACTTCCATTCTTGTTCATTTGGTGCTGCTGGTCATGAGCTGCAGGCTTACACTGGTTTCTTTAGCAGCTCCTGGAGTGTTCTCATCTGTCACCTTTGTTTTAGGTAGCTGTTGGATAATGTGTAGCATGTGGAGCCCTGAATGCTTCCTACTGCACTTGTATATCATCAGAAGTTCCCAGCTGCTGTTGAGTGCACAGCTGGGAACAGATATTCCCTGTTGTTTGAAATTCACATTCTGCCCCAGATCTGAACAGTTGTTTCATTACCCCAGGGAGAAAAGAGTTTATAATTAACCTTGAAAACTGTCTCTCTGTGAATGTACTGTTCATAGTATTCAATATTTTCAAGGATCACACTGAACTGAAATATAACTCAAGTTATTGTGGTAGTAATAGGGAATGGAATTAATTTGATATTTTGTTTAAAGCACTGTTTTACCTCAAAAATAATTGTTTTAAATTAAAATTTGCTTCAAGGAGCAGTGTACTTTTTTAAAAATAAAAAATAAGAATAAAAATCAGATTTTGTCTAATTTTCAATTTAGGATAGGTATGTTGTATATTCATTTCACAAGATGAAGGCATGAAAGCTGATTAAACCTATTTTAAAATAATGCATTTTGATAATAATATTTCATCACTCTTGCGAAAGACGAGTTTGACATGATGTGTTTTTATTGGTTCATGGGCAAATTAATTGCCATTTGAAAGATGGTAGTTCAGTTAGTTTGCTGGAGATTTGCTTAATACACATTAGCACTCAGCTTGGTCATATTGTATGTTAAACATGGATTTGCAATGTGATGTCTTGTTTGCAAACACTTTTAATTGCTGGCGTTTTCTGGCTATTTCCTGAGTTGTTCTCATCTGTGCTTTTTCTGTCAAGTCTTTGCCAGCTGCCATGATGATGCAGCCCCAGCCAGTGGTCCTGATGCCCACTGTATATCAGCAAGGAGTTGGATATGTGCCTATAGCAGGTATGTTTTCTCTACTTGAAGACTATGAACCTTACAGATGAAGAGTGTTGCAGAAATAAATACCAAATTACTCCTGTTTTTTCAGAATGCAAAGGAAGCTGTCAACGATTTTTCCTTAACCACTTTTCTCATTATATATTTTTAAGAGAAGAAGGAACAAATTAAGTACAGGTCTGCCTTCAGTCTTGTACCATGTTTAATAGAGCTGCGTGGGTTTGATTAAATGGATTAAAATGTCTATCAAGTTGTGAAAGCTTCTCTTTTTGAATATTTATTTTATACTTCAATCAGGTCTCTGAATAGCTGTCTAGCAGGCTGCACTTCAAGTTGTGCTTCCTTAAATGGTGGCAAGCCATGTCTGAAGCTGTTTGCAGTTGAGAAAGTGCCTCTAATGAATTTTGCTGTCAGAGCTGCAGCTTCTGTAGCCCACAACAGGATTAATTTTTCTGTGGTCTTTGAAGACGGTTTGTTGGAAAGGAACTGGCTACACAGCATGTGAAGTATTCACAGCTCAGTGAATGAAAAATGTTAGAGAGCTCTGACATAGATCTTTTTGATGTATTTACGTAACTACAGCAGGTATTGTCAGTGCTTTTGGTTGATTCAAAGAGTTTTGGATTTGTAGAGAAAAATGTGTTAACTTATGTTTTGTAATTTTTCTGTCAAAGATGTAAGGTTTAAAGTATGTAAGTAAGTAATTTGTCCTACTTAGGGAACGAAGTAGTTCAATTTGAGTTTGTGTTTCACTTACAGCTCTTAAAACCCCCAGTTTATTCTGTGGCTATCTATTCAGTAGTATGTGTACTTTTCAGGGAAAGTAAGAGCTAAATTCACATATGTTTAACTTCTTTGCCTTCAAGTTTATGAATGAATGATAGTGCGTATGGGACATAATTAAAGTGCTAAGGGATGACACAACAGATACATGTATTTTATTTTTCTTTTGTAAGACTAGGAGATGATTGAATTTAAAATTACTAGGAGATGATTGAGCTTAAAATTCCATTCACTGTAAAAACAAACCTCATCAACAGAAGACTAGATGTGTAAGTTAGGAATCATACCTCCTGTTTCATTTTTACAGAGTTAAGTTAGAGCAAAATATGGAAAGGTTGGGCTGCATGCTTTATTCCCTGATGAAAACATGCAGTTTGCTTCATTTTAGATGTTTTTGTATCTCTGTAGCTTAATTGTCAGATTTTAAGTCTTGCCAGTGAAGTGCTTTGAACGAGAGTGTACGTTCCAAAGCATGATTCTGTTGTGGTAAACCAGATCTTCTGTAGTGAACTTCAAACACAGTCATCTTATTTATAGTTAAAAGATCTGATAGAAAGTGCTAACAATTTTCTTGAATAGATCAAAATGAGAATATTCATATTACAAAATTTCTGTGCCAGAGTATAAACAGAAGAAATGAAGCAGAGACTAGTTTCCTGTATAATTGAAACTAGACATAGAACTGAGCAGATAAAACTTAGAGAAGACCTTCAAACTTGCTATTCAAATACTGGATCTTCAAATCATGATGTTCTGTAAATTTTTTATCTTGAGAATATTTTCTATTTGAACGAGTGAAAAAATAACTAACAATTTGCAAGTGATAGTAATGTCTTCCATTTTAGCAGCTAAGAATTTGGGGTCTGTATGGTGGAGCATTGCCCTTCCACCAAGATCCAGCATTTTGTTTTAATTGCTGCTATAATACAATTCTGTATTCAAAATTCTTCCTGCGTTTGTGACTTGTGTTTTTAAAACATTGCAAAGTTCCACCCCTGAATTTGAACTCTTCTTTTGTTCTGGGAAAGCTTGAGTGTACTTCCGTGACTTCATAAATGCCAGACTTTTTACAAGTCACCTCTGACCTATATTTGGTATTTTTTACTCTCTTAATATATTACTGTGCTTTGTGTTTGCTATTCTAGAATTTCTATGGACATCATCAAAATTTCCCAAAGAACTGTGAGTTCTAAAGCTTTGACTTACTCACTAATCAATGACCCACTCATAATACTTAGATGGATGTTTAGGTTTGGAGTTGGAAAGTGACTTGGCTGCAGAATACTTTCGCTGTTTCATACATTTAATGGCTTAATAAAAGTAATTTCAAATTATAAAAGAAAACAATAGTGCGTCTTAGAAGACATCGTGGAGTTTTTTTAAATACTTTCTGTATATTGAACTAGATGCTCCTTCCGAATTCTGTAAACTCTTTCAGAAAGGTGCATGCTAGATGCTGGCCTTCCTTGAACAACTGAACTGTTTGTGTCTTTTGGGCCCACTCTGTTTGCAGATTTCTTTTCTAACACTGTACGGTGTTTGCTCTCTTCTTTTTGAGACTGCTTCAGGAAGGGTAATGGACATCAGTATGGTCCTGCTTTGTATATTTTTAGTTCAGGTTTTTACCTGTGCAGCTAAATTAATGTAATCAGTAAACAAGTTCTGCTTTCCTTCTGAAGAGCAGAAGAGCATCATTGAATAGTTTATTATATTTGAAATGAAGGGGATTATGCTGTAGAAGACTGTCAGAATCGAAGCCTTATCTGTGATGGAAATGGAGTGGGGGGACTAAAATGCTTACCCAGACAGTTTTAACAGTTACTTGTTAACTGTCCAGAATAACTGTGCTATAAAGAGAGATGGCTAAGTCAAATTTGTGTGTGTCACAAAGGTCAAGCTGTTCTTCTGTAACAGAAAACTTCTGTTCAAAACTAACTTTCTAATTAACTAGCCTTGTAATTAATGCTGAAGCAGGTAATTACTTTTACATTCTGTCATACAAGCTGAGGTAAACAGAAACAAGCAGATAGTCACTGTGGTAAGCAGATGAACACAAGTAATGCTTATTTCCTCGTGTTTGGCGGTAGATGGAGCTGTGTTAAGAACAGAAGTGGCCATAGTATATTCTTGCACCATGGTAATTAATTGCAAAATTTTTAAAATTGAAAACTGTTGACGGTACTAGCTGTTGCTTAGAAGCTATAGCTGCCATGAGTGATGTATCTATGGATTGGGTATGCAAAAATTGGAACTTGAGAACCTTGTTGTTGTTATAGAAGTAGAGTTTATCTACCACTTCTTCCTGTTTCTTTTTCTAAAGATTACTTAATTTAAAATGTAGATTATTTTGATATATTGGTGCTTGCAGTATTTTCTTGTAGTGAAGAGTACCAGAGACAGTGAGCTAAAAATTGTTAGTTCAGTAAGCAAGCTATATTTCTTATATGCTAAATATTCATGGGATAAATAGGAAACTTCCTTTTACTTATTTAATAAACTCCTATGTTAAAAATATGTTAAAAACCTGTGTGTTTCTGGGTCCTGTCAGAGTCAAGAATATCACTTTTCATTGAGGCAAAGTTGTTTGTGTATGTACATTGTTCTTTTAGGTGTCCTTGTGGAGAATCACGGGTTAGCTTATGATGTTACTGGTATTTGTTCAGAAAACCATGGGTGTATGTTGTCCTTTGTGGTCTGTAAAATATAATCCTTGCTGCAAACACCTGGTGGCTTACTTATTTTGACAGCATTTCCCCTGATTGTTACTTCCGCATAAACAACACCTTTAGGAAACTTGTTCAAGGCGCTGAAGCAAATTAGCTGAGAGACTGGATCCTAGCATTTCGTTTTTCAGTGTTAGGTAGTTTAGGTTTTACCCAACTGCCTCATTTTATCCAACTTTTACCTTTGGACGGTAAATAATTAATATCCTTTTAAAAATAGATTAATATTTCTTTCCCATGTCTTATTCCTTTCCCCTTGTCCCTTCATTTTCACCTGTCTTTAGGGCTTGAGTACTTTGCTCTGGGTAAGTTTCCAAGCTCTTTTCTCGCTCCCATCCTCATTGACTCAAGAGTCTTTGCATGAAGTCACCTAAACAGCTTTATTTGTTACAGCAGGCTGTATAACAAGGTATTGCCACTTAGTTATCACAGTAGAACAATTTAATGCATCTTCTGCAAATTATTAAAGCCTCTCTAACGTGTTGGAAAGTCTTTAAAGGCATCTGCTCAGTTTGGAGCTATAATGGTTAAACTGGTTACTGATGACAGTGTTGATGGATATAATGTGATGTTACAACATTCTTCTGAAGCTGTTGTGTGTCAGTGAGCTATACTAGGTGATAGTATTGATTTTCTAGAAGAGAAATATAATTCTTGCAGTTGTTTGGCTACTGCAACATTAGTGGAGAAGAAGGTAATGTCACAACTTTTGGTACACTTGAAAGGAAAAAAATGAGTTTTGCAATGACACTGAGAAGGCAACCTGCTAATTGCTTTAGTCTTAATTTTCTTAAATAATCTTCAAATAAGCTTTCTTTTTTAAAAGTGACACTTTTTTCATCACTGCATGCTTTTCATGCACTTCTGTTTTAAATCCATGTCAAGTTAAGTACCTGACTAGAACTCTAAAGGCAAATAATGTTACAGGAGATCAATTTTTCTTCATTTTAGACTTCCCTTACTGTGACACTTCTGATTTCGAATTGTGCAAAGATGCTGTGACACTGCTGTCTTTGATAAAAGCATTGGTCTTTAATCAAATACATTCAGAAAATTTTAGAATGACTTCTTGTGATATATGATATCCTTTCTTGATGCCTTGAATTTCAGAAAGATACTGTAGATAAAACTGTTGTGATTGTCACAACATATTTGGTTTATTCAGAGCAGTGGAATTTTAGCATTTTCTGTTGTTTCATACACTTAATTTTTCAAGTAATTTGCAAAGAAGCAACATATAAAAAAATGGGATGGCGTGCATATTTTAGTAGTGAGATTTTTCTTGGAGCAAATATCATTAAGACCTATTTTGTTTGTTAGAAAAGAGTTATCAATTTCTTTGTTCAAATGAAAGAATTCATGCTCAGACGGTTCGTGGGTTTACTCTGAAAGAGTCTATGCATGGGACAGAATGATAATGAGTTAAGAAATTAAATGTAGGGCACTTGACTGAAAAAGAAAATAAAATTACAAGTGTGTAATGCCTTGTATGCAGTTGGAAAAAGTTTACCCTGTTAATTCTGCTTTGGTGCTTTCATTGCTGCTTGTAGCAATTGACTTGCTTATTGTTTCATGTATTGGAATGTCACTGCTTATGCCAGCATGTTTGCCATTGCCATTTCACTGAATTGGAAAACAGTGCTCCGTTCTTCTGATTTATAACATGTACCTAATATCTGAGAGTAACACAGAAGTTCACAATTCCACTGTTAGTGGGTTCTTACATTCTTTAGTTACAGTTTTCACCTGTCAGAGATATCAGGTTTTTTAAATTAAAACAGCTTTTTACTGAACATTGATAATTTGGAAGCTTATTATAACTTTCTCTAATAACTGCATATATGTCTCTATTTGCTAAATTTCAGTGCACAGTTCTTTAAGTTTATGCTTAAGTCTTATTTACTGTTTTATAAATCAGAAATTATGGATGCTTTTAGCCTGAGTGCGGAAAAACCCAAAGTACTCTTAAATTGCTATTTGTATAGCTTGAATGTTGAGTTTCATGAAAAGTAAGCATTTATCATGGAGATATTTATTAAAAATCTGTGATATTAACTCCATTTGTTAAAGTTATAAGAGCTGAGAAAATGGGTTTTGAAAATCCTTGGTGAGAAACAATACAGTCAAGAAATTTCTTGTGTCTTAAATTGATTATTTTTGTTGGAAATGCTTTTTGAGTACTGCCCGTCCAGACGTCTGGCTGCATATTTACCTGTTTTTGATGAAAGCAAAAAAGAAAACTGTGTTCTAGTTTTGATTCTATTTTGGCACTGATAAGACACTGAAACAGTATTGGTAAGCTGTAGGATGCTGTGGTACTTGAGAAAAGAGCCTCATGTTTAATTTGGATTAATACTTTAAACTGACCTCCTGTATGGATGATTCATACACTGTTTAGGCTGGTTGTTGGGTAATCTTAGGGTGTTGATAGCTCTAGTGAAAGACATGGGAAGTTTATGTTAGAAGTAAAACATAACTTCTATTGCTCGATTCTTTCAGGTGCTTTGCAACTTTATTTTTTTGAGGCCACACATCTTCTTATGCCCCTTTGAAATGCCTACATTGTATGTAGGCCTTGTGAGAAATGAGTTGAGGTTTGTGGAAGCTCTAGAAGAGGCAGTGCAAAATGCTGCTGGATAATTGGGTGAAGCGTATTTGCATTGTTCGTGGGGACTGCACAGTGGTTTGCCTCCAGGGTGTCTGATGGACTGTGTGTTCAAACACAGTGCCAGACGGAATTCCAGGGACCATGGTCCAAAGGCCATGAAAAGCTGTGGAGCCAAGGTTTAGGGTGGTGCAGAAGAGATGACAGATGCCTGTGGTAGAGGTGTGATTCAGATGGCTGGGCAGAAATATGGTACCAGTAGGTTATAGGTAACAAATTTATGAGATTATGACTCAGTATGAACCTTTTTGAGTAGAGGCAGCCTGTGTGTTAGACTTAAAGGCTCTTGGTTCTTTTTTTTTTTTTTTTTTTTAATAAAACTTAAGATAATTAAAAGGGGAATTTTAAAATCTAAATTGGAGAACATAGATAAGTAGGGAGGTGTTTACAAATGAGTAATGAATCCCTTCAGATAGGACAGGAGTCCAAGTTGAGGAAAGAAATAAAAAGAGTATATCAGGTGAAATCCTGGGTGCAGTGCTCTCAGTCAAACTATATTCAGAGTACCTGGTCAGCCGGAGTTGATGTTTAGCTCATCCAGCCTTGAATGTGAGTTATAATACAGCATTTTTATGCTGACAGAAGAAACAAGTCATGGGGATGCTAAAACATTTTTACACATTAAAGTGAGTATAGAAATTTCTGACTAAATAGTTAGAGTGAAGAAAATCTTGAAGAGACAAGGTAAGTATTGAAACTGCTCTTTGCTCTTTTTTAGGTGTTGGGTCTGAGTAGAAGTAGTATAATATCATTGCAATATTTTCAATCACATAGGTACTTCAGTCATTATGTTAAGAGAGATGAGGCTGCAAAGAGGCACTCTTGAAAATTATATTGGTTATATGTATGCTTTGTTGTTAAAATTTTTGAGCAGTTAGTCAGAATTCAGTAGAAGAGAAGCAGCTTCTGAATTTCTACTTAGTAATATATGAAAGCTGGTTCTCAAGAGATCTTATTTTAAAGATGTATAATGGTGATGATGCAAATAGTTCATCTTTGTTTAACTTACAGAGAAGTAATTAAGGTCAAATATAGAAAGCAAACAGGCGAATTAAAAATGGTGTAAAAGAAGCTAGATGTTCAAAGCAAATGTGTGCCAAATTAAAAAAACCCAAACCCAACACTCAGTCTTAAGTGTGAAGTAAAGCAGTAAAGTGTGTTTCTGACAAAAATTGGTAGATCTCCCATATATGGGGAGGTGAAAGTGTTAAATTATTTGTTAAATCTAAACTGGTTATGAGGTTGAGTAACAAGGCTTTTGAAGATCAAATGTATGAAAGAAGTAGAAATTATTTATTTTAAAGAAGCAGAAAACCTAGAATAATGTATGTAATTAAATAATAATAAAGATATGAGTAATGTAAGGTATATTGTAAGATATATATGTAAGGTATATAATGTAAGATAGTTCAGGAAAACTTAGTTGGAATGCGAGACCGTAACAGGAAGGAAGTTTTGCTTTCCAAGGACTGGAGGATAGCAAAGTGAAGTTTCTATTAAAAACATTTTTGAAGTAGCCATTTTTTCTATTGCATAGAATGATTAAAATCCAGGAAGACTAGAATGAACTGCTTTAAACCAAACGTGTAACCAGGTAAACTTTAGGAGGAAGTGACATGGTCGTGTAGGAGAAGTCTGTATGTTAAAATTCATAGGTATTTGAGTACATCAGAAAGAACAGTGTAGGTCTGTGTAGATCACCTTCCCAGCTGCGTTTGTGAAATGCTATTTCCTAAGCATTCTTTCTGTCATGTGATATTCTGATACAATAAAGGTAATCTTGTGGTTTACTATCTATTTTGAAAAGCTGATGAACAAATAAAAATAGGTGATTGTCCATCTAATGAATCCTTTGGTGAGGTGCATCAGATTTCTTCAAAAAGTAAGTGAGGGGACTGAGACAATTTGTCAAAACAAAAACCCAGTTTAGCAGTTTTCTAAGCCTTTCTGACTGCCACAGGTTGTAGAAGTATCTCATTGTAATAAAAGGGAAATAAAATTACATGTTAAGTCTGGTATAAAGTATGTGTAAAGAATAATCTTAACTAATCTTAACTAGTACTTATTTGGTGACAGTTTCTCAATTTGGTCATTACTGTACATGAAGGTCTTTGGATTATTGTAGACTACTTTATGAAAATATCAGGTGAATAGTCTTCAAAACAGTGCCTAAAATGCTTGAAAGTAAATAAAAAACCGATACTAGAACTTGTTTCTGTCTAGCTACAGGTAGTTCTCCTTGCCCTACCTTAGAAATTCTACAGGAGAACTGCAGAAGCTAACACATGAAGGAGTGGGACTAAGATAATCAAGGATCTGAAACTACATAGAGAAGAAGTGAAATACACAGTTTTCAGAAGCAATAACAAAAGACTGTAGATACGTACTATTGTCTGTTTTCAGTTTTATACTACACGAAAGGTAGTGTTTTCAGCAATGGTTCTATGCTTAATGATAAAAGTTCTTATTTGATGAGAAAGGGATTTTGTCTAGTAAT
This sequence comes from Irena cyanogastra, assembly GCA_013397155.1. Classification (NCBI taxonomy): domain Eukaryota; kingdom Metazoa; phylum Chordata; class Aves; order Passeriformes; family Irenidae; genus Irena; species Irena cyanogastra. The sequence goes on from VWZV01005944.1 coordinate 1,337,237, forward strand.
TTATTTTAACAGGAATAGGAATACTCACTTTCTAAAACTCTATGAACTGCCAGTGCTTTATTTTACATGGATATACAAGAAGTTAACAAAAAATGACCAGTCAGATGAATTTTGTCCTTTAGAAGAGAGATGAGCAAAGCAGTGTGTGCCCCTAGAGGTGTTGCTCTTTTGCCACGTAGTGACTTTGAAGGCTGGATGGAACTTTAGCCAGGAAAAACATCTGCTAAAATTTGCTTATCTGTGTGATCGAGTCTCCTAGTGGACCAAAGTACTTAGCTTTCCTTTGAATATGCTGGAGATAGCATTCATTGTCTTTCTAAATATCTGTTGTGTATATTGCTGATGTAAAACCATTTTTTTCTCCACAACATAAATACACTGGGAGCTAAAATAAGAGATGGGGAAAACTAGCCATACCTTTCTGTGATGAGCTTAGTGTTTGGTTAGCGAATTATGTGTGAACCTGTTTAATTCAAGTTGTACCTAATTTTGAACAGTACCTGTTGCCATACTGTAGTTTATAACTTCTGGAATATAATCTTGGGGGGAGAACCTGTTCCAGAAAAATATTTTCCAGTTGCAACAGTGTAGGTATAATCTCTGCAATCTTCTTCCTCCTCTGGAATGCATGTTTAAAGAAATGCTGAAATTGCGGGGTTGGGACAAGTCATGAGCTGCTTTTGTCTTCAAAATCACTGGTGTTTTTTGTTGTGGGTTTGTTAGTTTTGTTTTGTTTTTTCTTTCTTTTCCCCCCTACTCATGTATATTTTGTGTCTTTCTTTCTTCTATTTTTAACCTGTAGGGATGCCTGCAGTCTGTAATCCAGGCATGGTCCCAGTGGCAATACCACCTCCTGCAGTCAACCCTCAGCACCTGTGTAATGAAGAGGACCTGAAATCTATCCAGGACATGTTTCCCAACATGGACAGGGAAGTAATCCGCTCAGTGCTAGAAGCTCAGAGGGGGAACAAGGATGCAGCTATCAACTCCTTACTTCAGATGGCTGAAGAATCATAGATGCCCACTTCCTGCATAGTCCCCGTCCTTGATGCCACTTATTTTTACATGCCAAGCCAGGGATTTAGCTAGAGGAAGAATTTCCCAACAGCTTTCTGTTAGTGCGTCGTGTGTGACAGATTATACCCCTTTTCTCCTTGGACAGTTGGCTCTTCTCCTCTTTTTCTCAGTCTGTACGTACATACTCTGTTTAGCTTATGTGCTACAATAGAGCAGTGAAGCATCTTTACTATCAGCTGTGCCCTATGTGGCTATATTTTGATGGGATTGGGAATAATGCTGCTTTGTTTCTTTCTCTCCCCCTTTTCATAAACTTGCTTTTACTAAGTAACTCTATGCAGTACAAGATTTACTAGTGTTTGTTAGATTAGGAAAAAATCTTTCCATGGAAGGTTTGCTGCTTAAATACAATCAATTTGTTAAAAGTATTTAGGTTTCAGCAAGCAGCCTATTTTTGAGAGAAATTAAAGGAGAGACCCTTTCTTATCCTGTGGTGTTTAGTTATTACTGTGATATATTCACACCTTTTAGATGGGAGATTTCTAATTTAATAAGCTAAATTTCTTAGGTTGTACTGTTGGTGTTTGTAATAGGCATCTTCTATTCAATCTAGTCATTGGGCACCAAAGCAATATATTTTCTGGTGTGCATTTGGGGCTTTTTCCTCCCACATAGTATTGTTATGTATCTGTAAAATCTTAGGAGGTAACTTTTAACTCATACAGTATGTATTGCTGTAGTAGAGAACAGGACTAAGCCCTAATGTACTCCTACAGTTAATTGCACTCTAACTATTACTTCTGCATTCCCATGGCTATTTAAAAGTTTAAGTGCAGAAGTAAAGGTACTTATACCTGGAAAATTATTGAAGCGGTAAAGAATTATTTAAGATGTTGTCTTACATTTAAAAAGCAGATATCTATGATCTGGTTATAAAGCTTCTTTCTTTATACCTATGTTTCAGCAAAGTTATTGCTTTATGTTAGTGGGAAAACTATTGTATTTTTCCTGTAATAAGAAATAAGCATGAAAAGTACCTTCAGGATCTTAGAATGGCATTATGAATTGCTCAGTGACTTGTTAGACTACACAGCTGCTGTAGTCAGTTTATTTTTATTTGATGCAGATGGAAATAAAATTCTGAGAGACAATTTAACATATCTGAGTTACAGTCGGATCCTCAGAGGAGGTGTTTGTATTTATTGTTAGTGTAATTTTTTCAAGTAAGAGTTGATTTTGGAGCTACAGAATCATACACTTAGGCACCAGTTACACCTGTTGGATGAATTTCTGTGTGGTATCTGTTTTTGTAAAGTAATGCACTTTAAATAGTATGCACCAATTTATTTTTCCAGTGATGTGCAATGTTGCTGTTTTGTCTCTTTAATGTTTGATTTCAAATACTTTCTACAATAGCCATAGACCTTTATATTTTCAGGAGTTGAAATGAATGTACACTTGAAAGCTAGGCTCTTGAGTGATTCACGAGAACATTAAAGCCAGGTTTGGAATAGGGAATGTCAACCCATATTCTCTTCTTTCCCATACTTTATTTTATGTCTTATGCTTAAAATATTGTCTTTATTGTCTGATGGAAAGCTGATTTCATTCCCCCTCAACCTACATTCAAGTAGCCTTTAGGTAGCACTGGCAGTAGAGCATGAATATTTATTTTTTTAATCATTAAAAATAATACTGAAATTTTTAAAATACAGCACCAAAAATCATCCCAGTTTCTGACCTTTTAAAGCTGTTTCTTCATAATGTACAGTTTAATTTTTTGTTATGAATCCCTTAACATCTTAAATTTCCCATTGAAAGCATAAGTGTATTTAAACATCCTCCAACTGGATTTTGAATAATGAAATTCAAGGCTATAGTTCTGTATGCTGTAGTTGTAGAATTACCATGCTTTTGTTTTCTAAAGTTAAATGAGTATTCTTCAAGAAACTAGTCTTGCCCCTTCCCTACAATCATGGTAAGTTTTGTGATTGAGTAGGTGTAGAGGCATTTGGTCTTTATAAAAACACAGTGTTTTGTGACATCAAAAGAATGAATGTTGGTAAGGATTTAATGCTTAGATACCTCCAGGAAGAGTCCTGTGCTCTAACTTTTACACAAATAGCATGAATTGCTAGGGACAGAACAATTCAGGGAAAATGTACATATTTAAATTTTTATGTTAAAACGGTGGGATTCATAATACAGCTTTTCATAAAAGCAAGTGCTCATGGTTCAACTTAATGGCTGGTAAATTGTACTGCATCCTATTACAGCTCCATTTCAAGCTCAGAATGAAACCACCTTTCAGTCCTAACTGCCAAGAAGGGTAAGTGCAAAAGTTAAGCTAGCTAGGTTTATTCATAAACTGAGCTCTGGCCCTCTGAGGGAGACTCCTGTTCTTAGATATATTTTTAGTGTGTATTTTTTTCCTAGGCAAATGTTATGCAAAACAGGGTACAAATATGAGTTGAAAATAGGATATGTAGGAGCAGTATGGCCAGTAGATGGATTTCATTATCTTACACTATACTTAAATATTGTTATGTGGACTTTTTTATCTTTATTTAATTAAGCATTAGAGATGAAACTCTTACATCAATATGTGCTACTTTCTCTTGTTAAAAAGAACAAAATCATCAGCCTACTCAGCTTTTCAGCACACATATCCTTCCAGTTAAGCTGTTTGTTGTTAGGTTGAATTGGAGAGAGATGAAAAAAGGCAAGAAGTGTTTACTTATTTTAGGGTCTGTTAAATTAAGATATTGAAACAGAAAGTCTGGTTTTTTTTATTTAAAACAAACAAATCATCAGTCATGATTGTAGCTCTTGAGAAAATGCAAATGGGTAATACTGTGTTTGATGCTGCTCCTCTGCTCAACAGCTTCCAGCAGCTTGGAGCCAAAGCCAGCTGTGTAAGACAGGCATCTGCTAAAAGTTAGTGCTCTCAGTATAGTTTTGAGTCCTGCCAAGAGCCTCAGCTTGCTAAAGGTAGGAACATTTTTTGTCTAGCTAGATCCTTGCAACTTCTCTACTGCTCTTCGCATCTGCTGATGGTACCAAATGGGTTTTTCCCCCCATTATAAACATTATTGCCTGTTTGGTTGATGTGTAATACCTTACAGAGGATGTTGTACTGCTGTAATTATTCTGAAGACATTGTTTCTCTGTATTGAGGCCCAGTGTCCAAATATGTTTCTTGCACTCTAAAGTACATTAACTTTTTCATTCTAATTTAATAAATGTACTATCTGAATGAAAGTGTATTATGTCTCTGTTGGAGAGCACCACAGAGTGAGTCTTTGACCGATCTACACTTCAAGTATTGGTTACTGTCTTCTATTGTGTTGAACAAATACAAATTGTTCAACAAATTGTTGTTGGTTGGCAAATTGCACTGCTTCTTAATGTGACCATCTGGTGGGAACAGTAACAGTAAATGCTCAAAAGTACTTTGAGACTTCCTCTACAGGTAGGTGCCTCTGTCTGACTCTTCTAGGGGCTACTTTCTCAAGGGAATATGCTGGTGTTGCAGGTCTGGAGGGCAGAAGGCGGCAGTAGTGAAGCTGCATTGTCTGAAGGACAGCATTGGAGAGCAAGGGAGGAGGGAAGAACAGCTTGTGGGTATGGAGGGAATGCTGCAGTGTGAAGGATTGGGGACTCTGGATGGGAGTGGTGTCCAAGTGAAGAGTTATGAAATGGACCATATATGTTATTCCAGCTACAAAAAGAGCTGGCTTTATCTGCTAATACATGATAAATTAATTTGAAAGATTTGGTTTGCATAGCATCTCTTCTTAGTACTGTGATGGCAAAGGTGTCTGGGGCCCTCTCTCACTTAACAGCATCACCATGCTCAGTGATTATTGTGATTATTAGCCAGCTGCTAGTCTGAAGTATTACTGTGTTACCAAGCTAACATTTTGGGATTTACTGTCCATTCATAGTGTGCTTTTTTCCCTAATCAAGAATTGTTTTTTTTTTTTAAACAAATTATAGTTGAGAGGAATCTTTCACAGCTGATTTTTCTTTTATATATTTCCTTAAAATATTGAGTACCTACTATGAAATAAAACTACATTAAAATTGTGCTTTTTTCTAGCCCTTGAAGATCAGTTTCTATCCCAATTTATCTTCAAAGGTTACAGTTTGCTTTCACATTTCTCCATTTTGCTGTGAGAGATAGGAAGAGTGAAAATCAATTTACTTTAAACAAATGTCGGTGTTCTTGTGGCTGCTGAAGCATCTATTTAGCATTTTGCAGTTTTATTAGCTTTTTCATTTCAGTGTTAATCAGTGATGGTATGTGGGGGTATAAAGAGAAATCAGTATATTTTGAATTATTAAAACATTTCAGAACATCAGTGTGAGCAAGGCCTCTAGGAGAAATGCAGATATGTGTTTTCTTAGAATAAGAAGGAAAAATGAAAACCCATATTAGCAATCTTCTGTGCAGTTTTGAGTTGTAGCCTACTGAAGACTTGAGCTTTCTCTTCTAGATGCTCAGAAAGCTTAGTCAGGAACCCAAGTTAATCTATTTTTATGCAGCAGTATATTTTAGAAGTATTTTCTTTACTATCTTGCCAAAAAACATAATTAATTTTGTAAGATATAGTTGGGTTATACCATAACTTTTGAAGGAAAATTTGCATATAGACAGGAAAAGTGAATTTATGGAAAGCAGATAGATTGAAAATTATCTGAGTGTTATTATTACATGTGTTTCCATGGATGAGAGAATTATAAAAGTACTACTGTTTGAAATATTCAAAGAATTCACTTAGAGCATGTTTTAAACATTTCAGTGTACAAAAAATGGGCAACTTTTATAAGTTTAATGTATTTACCATTGCAAGAGAATGAAGGATGATTCAATTTATTTTAAAATTCTCTCCAATTATAAAATAACCCCAGTGAATTAAAAAGTACACTTTCCTGTCTCTGCGGTCCGTGTTTCTCTGTGGATTATCTGGAGCTTAACACTCACAGGACAATGTTTTTCTGCTTTAAATTTGTTACCTCTGTAATAGTCATCAGTTTAATGTGGAGTATTAAGTTGATTTAAAATGCTTAAACTATTTTTAAAATTATTCTTTAAGTAGTTATAAAAGAGTACGTAATGGGGGTAATGGTTACAAATTCCTGCCTGGTATGGCCAGGACACTCCTCTGTGACTACTCCACCTTCCCAGGTGCCCTTTTTTAATAGATACCAGGCTCTGCAAGTGGAAACTAAATTATGAGGAAGATGGTTCATCTCTGTAGGAAGACTCACTAAGGTGAAGTTCCTCTATGCACTGTGTTGAAACTGCTTTCAGAAAGAAAGATGAGGTATTGGCATAGGAGACCCTCCAGTGAGGGGAATGGAAGGTCCAATTTCCTGGCAAGCCCCACTTCATAGGGAAGTCATCTGGGGGCTGGGTTCGACATATGATGAGGAAACTTTCAGCTCTGGTACAGCCCTTGGATTATTACTCATTATTGCTTTCTCATGTCGGCAGTGATGAAGTTTGCAATATGAAGGCCAAGGATGATCAAAAGGGGTTTTGGGGCATTGGGACACCTGGTTACTATGGGATCAGGAGCATGAGTAGTCTTCTCCTTTGTCCTTCCAGTTGCAGGGAATGGTGAGGGAAGAAACAAGAAGAATCAGAAGATCAATACTTGGCAGCAACAGCTGGGGTACATCTGTCTCAAACAGAGAAAATGATCTCTGCACGAGGGTGCAGTGTTCATTGAAAGAGCATTGACCCCTATTGAAGGGGAAAAGGGCTAAATTCAGGCTTGCTGGACATAAGCCTGGTGGCCACACGACAGTGTTGGACAGATGGAGTGGTAGGGAGATCCTTCACATTGGTCCCTGATGTGTGAGTATGCTGGAGCACGTTTGAAATACATACAGTACATGCAGCATGAGGAACAAACTAAAGGAGCTGGAAGTGAGCAAATAAGAGGAGTTTTTTTCATCTTTGTAACTTTTATGTCAGTGGGAAGAGCTATTTGGACATGGGTGAGGGAATTTTACTTAGTCCAGGAAGAGGGCTGTATTCCCAAAAACTGCTAGAGAATATACCCCTCTGAGTCAGAAAACTTCCTGATGCCATTCACTGGACTCTGTCATTTAGGTAATGATGGGTAATTGCACAGTCACTGTAGTTGAAAAGTACTGAAAGTTTTATTGATCAAATGAAACAGCTTTGTCTCTGGTTTTGAGATGTGTTAGGACTATTATGTCTGTATAAAGGATATGTGGTAATGCTTTCACTAGGATCAAGACATGCAATGTAGCAGCAATGTTTTCTTGCTTTAGTTTTTAGAGACTCCTTAATTCTTTTTTACCCCAAATATAGGTTTTGTGATAAAGCATGTGTTTGCATATTTCTGTAAGTTACATGAGGTATTTTGCAGTCATCTGTTTTTACTCTTCAATACTGTAATATTTTTTTAAAAAACCCAAACACTGCAATTTAATTGACTTTTTTTTTAATTATCTTTACAAGTAAGACATGAAAAAAGAATGCTTAAGAAGGAGCACAAGTTATTCTGGGGAGGACATGATTCCATCTTCCTTAGCGTCTCTGCTTTCTTTTCCCAGTGATCGTATCCTCAGCTGAGTTGCCATTGGGAACCAAGTGATACAGCCTGTTGCAATTGGGAGCCATATTTTCCAGATTGTTGGAATTGGGAGTCAGGTGCTGCAGTGGTTTGTGAAGAACAAGCATTCACACACTGGCAGTTTTCCACATAGAGATAGTTATAATTTATGCTGGTTCCATTTTGGCAAGTCAGGGTCACCTCTCTTGTTTGGGTGCTGAGTTCCTGGCAGCAACCACACTCGTGTTCCATCTGGTTTGCTTCAAGAGAGTACCTGTGTTCCAGCGGGGGGAACAAATGCATCTCGTTAAAAATACACAGAAAACCTCCTCAGTGATTTTTGTTTTGCGAGTGTTTGGTTTGGTTTTGGATTTTTTTTTTAACATCCTCTTTTGCTCCTTGTCACGCACACTTTTGAATGTGATTTTCATTATCTTTGTCTTCAACAGTGAAACTGTTCTTGCTTCCACTGAATCCTATTCAATTTCAGTGGAATCATATAAACACATGAACTTTGTTGCTATTCTGCAATCATAGAATCGCGTAGGTTGGAACAGACCTTTCAGATCATCGAGTCTAAGCATTAACCCAGCACTACCCAGGCGATCACTAAACTGTGTCTCTAAGTGCCACACCTGCATGTGTTTTAAATACTTGAAGGGATGGTGACTCAACGGCTTCCCTGGGCAACCTGTTCCAGTGCTTGACAACCATTTCAGTGAAGAAATATTTCCTAATATCCAATTTAAACCCTTCCTGGTGCAACTTCAAGCCATTTCCTCTCATCCTTTCACTTGTTACCTGGGGGAAGAGATCAACCCCTACCTCACTACACCCTCCTTTCAGGCACTTGTAGAGAGTGGGAACATTTCTCCTGAGCCTCCTTTTCTCCAGGTTAAACACCTCCAACTCCCTCAGCTGCTCTTCAAGATTTGTGCTCCAGACATTTCCCCAGCTCTGCTGCCCTTCTCTGGACATGCTCCAGCACCTTCCATGTGTTTCTTCCAGTGAGAGGCCTAGAGCTGGACACAGGGCTTGAGGTGTGGCCTCACCACGACTGAGTACATCATCCTGGTCCTGCTGGCCACACTATTGCTGATACAGGCAGGCCGGGATGCCATTGGCCTTCTTGGCCACCTGGGTGCACACTGGCTCATGTCCAGCTGCTGTCACCAACATCCCCAGGTCCTTTTCCACTGGGCAGCTTCCCAGCCCCTCTGCCCCAGCCTGTAGCACTGCATGGGGTTGTTATGACCCAAGGGCAGGATGCAGCATTAAGCCTTTTTAAACCTCACACAATTATTGATAAAGATATAAAACAGGACTGGCTGCAACACTGAGCCCCAGGAAACACCACTGGTGACCGTCCGCCAGCTGGAGGTAGCGCCACTCAACACCACCCTCTGGGCCTGGCCCTCGAGCCAGTTTTTTATGCAGTGAACAGTTCACCTGTCCAAGCTATGAGCTCCCAGCTTCTCCAGGAGAATGCTGTGGGAAATGCTATCAAAAGCTTTATAAAAGTCTGGGTAGACAATACCCACAGCCTTTTCCTCATCCTCCAAGTGGGTCACCCTGTCCTAGAAGGGGATCAGGTTGGTCAAGCAGCAGCTGCCTTTCCCAAACCCTGGTTGGGCCTGATCCCCTGTTTACCCTGTATGTACTCAGTGATCACACTCAGGATAATCTTCTCCATGTCCTTCCCAGGCACCAAGGTCAGGCTGACAGGCCTGTAGTTCCCTGGATCTTCTCCAAACTATTGTAGATGAGCATCTCATTTGCTGACCTGCAGTCAACTGGGACCTCCATAGCTAACCAGACTGCTGACAAATGATTGAAAGTGGCTTTGTGAGCACTTTCTCCAGCTCCCTCAGTACCCTTGGGTGATAAATTAACTTGACAGACCAGATAAAGGAAGCCATAGAGATGTTAAACGAATTTTTAGAACTTACATTGAGGAGCCAGGACAAGTGCCTTCACAATATGACAGCTGAACAGGTTCAGAAGACTCACAGTCAGCATAGCGGATCACAGTTTCCTTGGTGTAAGGCTTGCAGTTTTTAGCTTCATAAAAAAAAAGGGGGAGGAGAGAAAATATACTTCAGTTCTCTAGTTCTGAACTAAAGGGATTGTAAATCAGTTTCAAAGTGCTTGATGTCTGATTACTGAGAATCTGCAGTATGTGATGGGATGGGTACTGTGTATAGAGCTGTCACATTATTCTGTGATTTTGGCTGTGAAGTGCCTTTGGAAGATAATGCAGAGGCCTGAGTATCGCTGGTTTGATTTGTATTATTCAGTATCAGGAAAAAAAGTTGCATTTTTCTTTTGAATAAACAGTGAAACACAGCGTCTTCTTAAATAGATGATGTGAAAACAGGGTGAGTGAAGAATCCTTCCATCCACTCAAAGATAGTTACAGGCTGAATAGAGTGCTCTTCAGGCAGAGCACATAAGCACAGCATTACTTACGTTTACATATTTTGCAGCAGCCATCAGATGTAATCTCTGCTTCATCCTTTGTAAAAGAAGGAGGATTTGTATTAGTGCACAGATGACAATCATGAGTAAGAGTATTAGTTAGCACTACTGATACTAGGCAGAAGGCTTCTCTATGACAAGCCCTGAATGAAACAATGGATGACTTAGTGTCCTCACCATAGGAGTCCTGAATTCTTGTAGCCTCATAAGAAAATACTATGCTTTTTTTATTATTAATTATAGAGCAAGCCTAGTTTCATTCTTAAGACATTCCTGTAATCACTTCAGTGGAAGCGATTTGTTGTATTTTTCCTTGTCCCTCCTTGTCCATTTAAAATGAATTCAGTCAATGAAAAAAGGATTAAAACTTACAGGATTGCACTCTCCGGAGTCGTACTCAGGGCATACTTTTTTAGTTTGGACTGCAACAAACTGATCTTCAATTTTTTCACATTTGTAGTGGCTGCACTGATCAAGTGGCAGGATCTCGTTAACCTAAGATTTTATAAGAAAAGCAAAAGGTTTTTTTTCATTGTGATCAAGTATGTCTGAGGTAATTAAGTTCCCATTCCTCAAAGATTCTCAGATGCTTCTGAATTTCTTTCAAGTGGCAAAAATGAAATTCTACAAACTAAATTTACAAGCTAGCTTGAAAGTTTAAATCCTGGCTCTGAACACTTAGACCATAAATTAGAAACCATTAGTCCATTAGCCACAAGAATCAAGAACTTAATTCCAAATAATGTTCAACTCATAAAGGTTATACGTTGTTTTTCAGAGTAATTTCACTATTTTATTTTTGCCAGTAAGGGACATCAGTTGACTCGTAGCTGTTTTAACTTGTATGGGCTAACAGATAGATCTGAAAATGAAAGGAGTACTTACATTGAGCACATGAACAGTGTTGTTACTGAGTTTGACTTTACAAGCTACTTCAATACACTTCCCGCAGCACTGTCCTTCCTCAGTCATGTATTGATAACCCTACTCGGAAAGAGATGAAGGAGAAAGTATGTTGGATTTGTGATGGAGAATTCTAGCCTTGCTGTAGCTGACTGGGCAGTCTAGAGAATGTGAACTTACCAGCGGGCAAGATTTCTCACACTGAACTGTTTCACAATGCATAATGTTTGCTTTAGTTTCTGGATCTTTCTCAGAACTGCAGGTACACTTCTTACATGAATTGATTACTACTGACTTTCCAACCTGCAAGACAGGAAAAAAACCCAAGAAACATTCAAATGCCAACAGTTTCTATATAATATAAAGGCAGAGTTGAAAGCATTGCTGAGAACCATTAAGGTTGCTGAAACACAAGTATGACAGTTCTCAAATTCTCTTTGAATGTAGAGTTTTTTGGCTTCATGCCTTGCAGGAAAGCTCATATTAAGAGGAAACTAAATGAAGCAATGTAAAAGGGAGCAGTAAATTAATGAAATTAAATTAAGACTGGTTTGTACTGTCTAATTATTTTACCAGCTTTTCAGTGTTCCATTTCAGAATATTTTTTCTCTATAAGTTATGTTCAGTAGTTGTAAAACAATTATAATTTAAAAACAGGGATTAAAATAAGCCTTTACATATGCAGAGATCTAAATTTACATATGGATTTTAGTCTTTCTGAAATGTATCCTCAAAGACTCCAGTGCTAATATTTAAATTATGAGTTCATGACCCAGGTACCAATTGTAGCAAAAGGGTTTAGGTATCAATTAAATCAAAAATGTTGACTTTGTTTGTTTAAGGTTCTCTAGGCTTATTTCAAAGAGCAATTGAGTTTGGGATATTCATCAGATTGTCTGGAAAAGTCATTAATTACAGAAGTGAGAGGAAGCTTAAAAAGAAAGTACAATCACTAAAAATGGTACACTCTTGTCTTATACTACTCGCTGAGGAAAACTTCTGTGACAAATTTGATTTTGACTTTTAAAATACCTGAACAACTTCCAATTAAGGGCTAGAGAGAAAAAACCCCAAAAACATGTACGGGAGAAAATTTTCTCTAAGACTTATTTTGGTAGAAAGGATGTACTTTTCACTTGCAGCAATATACTGCTATATCATTCTTACCGTGTATAATGTTCCATTAATCGCACAGACATCGGGTATTGGTTCTGAAAAACGAAACAAAAAATGAATTCCAGAATAACTTAAATTGTGAGACTTCCTGAGAAGTCAAGATATTTTCAGGTTTTGTTAGTAACGCAGGGAGTACGAAAAACTTGAATTCAATCCCCCTATGTGCTTAGACTTCATATGTATGTAGCTGAATGTTTAAGTAAAGTTTCATCATTAAAATCAGCTGGAAGACTTAGAGAGGAATGGCTTCAAATTCGAGCTATGCCTGAAAAATCCCTTTTTTGCCCTTTCAATATCTGGTTCAATTCAAATTAAATGAATTGTTTCCTTGGAGAACCCTTGGAGTCCAGTGATATACAAAGATGCTTCAGTTATTGATTCTTTATGACCTTTCAGAACATGGCTTGTACGGAAAATTGACTCTGTGGAAAAAGGTATTCCTACTGCGGTAATGTAAATCTGACAGCATGGCAGAACCCATCTATGTCTTTCACATAACTGCTTTAAACTTGCCTGTTCCTTTGTTTTGCCTTTCCTTTCTTAGGCTTAATTTGTGGGTACTTTTTTCTTTTTAGTCTTTTGCACAAGTATATGTACATAAAATACAGGTATATAAAAGAGTATGTTTATAAATAAACTAATATAACTGTAGGATTTTTTGATTTTCATGAGCATCTGGCAAGAGTGTAAGTATAATTATTACTTTTCATACATTGTCAATTCAGTTACTGATTACAATTCACTTTGTACTGTTGCTTCCTGTTACTTGGTCTTGTATGTAACTGTTAAGCTTTTTAGTGGCTTATTCTTATGTTTATGCATCTTAGTTTAGTTGCATTTAGGCTAATGGTAATGTGTTCCAATGTTCCATTAATAACATGAAAAAGATGCATTGATAACATTTATAATTACAGGTACAGAGATACAGTGAGCTACATAGACCAGTGAATGTTCAAAATATTATTCTGCTCTCTCACCCATTCTCTCATCAAAGTTAAAGGAAAACAACTTTTTTTAAAACAAACCTTTAAGGCGTATTAGCCAAAAATCGTTGTGTTCACTGAGACAGAACAATTTAAGAAAGATTTTGCTGTTATTGTGATACATGAAGAACTTCCTTAGATATTAATGGAAGTACAAATGTAATTTACTGGAGTGGTATTTATACATGTATTTTTAATACTTACGGCATTTAAATTCAGGACAACATGGATCTTTTTGTGGTAGTACAGCCATGGAAACAAATCCTAGGTCACAAATTGTTTGCTGAGCTGTTTGGCATGGAAGCGGCTGACATTGTGCAGTAGCAGTGACCGAGTCACAGACACACTTCTGGCATTCATTTATCCACTCTTCTCCAGGCTGAAAAATATGTAAATTATTTATTCTTAAATGGTATATCCTAGTTGTTCAGTTTTAACTTAAGATATACTCTCAAAATTAGTAGGAAATTCAGATTGGAGTTCTTTTAACACATCATTTAAGAGCAGGTATGCTCAGAATAACCATAGAATTTTCTTCTGCATAAAAAGAATGGTATTTTACATTTCATGGCTACTTTACTTATCTTTATGAAATTTAAATGACTTTTATTAAAACCAAAAGTCTCTGCCCTGGTCTTTGTGAGCTTTTCTACCTAGAGATTACTTAAAAATCTGGTAATGCCAGGTTAAATAATTGTGTGCTATCAGGTCATTTGTTACATGACCAACTTTGTTATTGAGATACATAGAGGTTGATTTGAATTGGCTGTTAAAGGACAGAAATTGGTCTGGTTTTGCAACAGTGGTGTATTAGGGAGGGGAACCACCTTTCGTGCAGGATTGACATCAGTGCAGTTTCTTTCTACTGAAGTTGTGGCAGTTGTTGCTGTGGTTGGTGAGGCAGCTTGTGATGTAGTTGAGGCAACTGAAGGAACAGGAGTTGTCAGAGGACATGGTCCCTGGAAGGGCTCAATCTCACATTCCTTGCTGCAAATTGCATAAAAATTACAGCCAGCTCTATCTGTTCTGTTGTATACCACTTCCCCTGTAGATGAAAATTGGAGGGAAAATTACAAGAATGAAAATACATAAGAAGAAAAACCAAGAAAATATTGTGAAAAGTGTATTCATATATAAAAAGTTCTATGTTTAGATGATTTTGAGTGGTTATTTTTAATTGAATAAAGTCTTAAGGGTTTATATTGCTTATGAAATATTTTATAATCATAAAATAAGATACTTACCAGGAGAAAATAAAGTTTCAAACACATGACAAAAGCATGGAGGTATTTTGCTGGATGTAACGGATGTGCTAGTGGAAGAACTGAAGGCTGCAGGAGTGCTTGTTGTAACATGACTTGATTCTGATGTACCAGTTGAAGCTACTGTTGAGCACAAGTAATAATTTAGTTTGCAGGTACAGGATTTTGATCTAATAATTTTAACATATCCAGGAGGTCTATTCAACATTCTGGCAAACCAGGTGAACATTTTTATTGCATTCAAATATTTGACCTATTCATAAGTGGAGACTGTGGAAATTTTTTCATTAAATATTGAATAACATCTGGCCTCTGACAAGAAATAAGAAATCTCTAATCTCTCTAAGAAATCTCTCAATCTCTACAGAGATTTAGCTTTAAAGTTTTCAAAAGTTTCAACTTGGTTCATTGAAGTAGGAATTGATACTATGAAGCTAACCAAGCTGAAAAACATAAATACTAGTAACAGAGGGGCAGATTGATTAAACTTGGTTTATGTGTTTTAAGGAATATAAATGGTCATAGATTCATTCATCAAAGATTGGTTTAGGGAAAGAAGCCACAGAGGACAAAGATGTAAATATTGGTCTCAATAAAAAGCTGGTTCTAAAATTTTAAGTAGACAATGACATATCTGGCCTAACAGTGGTGCTGGAGAAAACTGTTGTAGGAGTATTTTCTACAGTAGGACAAAATGATTTAGCAATTTACCTGTAGTACTTTGAGACTGAGGAACAGTGGTAGTGAGCACAGTTGAGGGGCCAGAAGTGGTTATTAAACTTATTTCAGGTGAAGTAGAAACAGTGCTGATGGTGGTAGTGAAGACGGTTGTTCCTTGTCTGGGGGAGGCTGTGGAGCTGG
>VWZV01005945.1:2930-21165 GCA_013397155.1 Irena cyanogastra
CGGCTCGGGCAGTTTCGGGTCGGCCCGGGCGGGATTTGGGCCCCGCGCGGGATGGGGACGGGTGCGCTGGCCCTTTAAGGCACGGACAGGTGCGGCAGCGCGGGGGCGGGACCGCCGGCGGCTGAGTGACGGGACAGTTGCCCAATGGAAAGGCAGAGTGGGGAGGGTCCAGCCAATGAGCGGGCGGGAAGGGGAGGAGGCGGGGCTGGGCTCGGCGGTGCTCGCTGCGGGACACAGCGGGGACCGGTCCGGTTCGGCCCCGCTCGGCCCTGTTCGGCCCTGCTCGGCTCCGTTCGGCCCCGCTCGGCCATGGCGCGGCGGGCGGCAGTCCCCGCCGGGCCCCTCGGGGACGATTTCTCCTTCGTGAGCCCGGTGGCCAAGTACGTGCTCTTCTTCTTCAACCTGCTCTTCTGGGTGAGTGCGGGGACACCCGGACACCCCGTTCCGCAAGGACGCCCGCACCCTGGGGCTGTCCCCATCGCTGCACCCCAACGGGACACCGCCATTCCCGGGAGCCCCGGGACCCCCAATCCCTGAGATCCCACCGGCACCCCCAGCCCTTGGGAATGTCTCCATCCCTGAACCTGAGATCCCACCGGCACCCCCAGCCCTTGGGAATGTCTCCATCCCTGAACTCTTTTGGGATCCCCCAGCCCTTGGAAACATCTCCATCCCTGAACTCTTTTGGGATCCCCCAGCCCTTGGGAATGTCTCCATCCCTGAGCCCTTTTGGGATCCCCCAGCCCTTGGGAATGTCTCCATCCCTGAACCCTTTTGGGACCCCCATCCCTGAGATCCCACCGGCACCCCCAGCTCTTGGGAATGTTTCCATCCCTGAGCCCTTTTGGGATCCCCCAGCCCTTGGGAATGTCTCCATCCCTGAACCCTTTTGGGATCCCCCAGCCCTTGGGAATGTCTCCATTCCTGAGCCCTTTTGGGATCCCCTGTCCCCAGGGACCCCCGCCCTCTCTCCACTCCCGGACCTATTTGGGACCCCGCATTCCCGGGATCCCGCATTCCCCCAAAGGGAACTCCTTGACTTTGGAGCAGTCCCCACCCCTGGTCCCCACTGGAATCCACTCTCCTCGGGATCCCCGGAGCCCCCCAGCCCCAATTCCCGAAAGACTCCTGGCCCCTGGGAGTGTCCCCATGCCTGGACCCCACTGGGATCCCCCATTCCAGAACCTACAGAAGGCATTTCCCCATTCCCCGAGGGTTTTTGGGGTCCTTTGGGTTCCCATCACTTCACGGGGACCCTTCCTGGCCTCACACAGGTGACAACCCCCCAGAGAGGGTGACAGAGGCCCCTCTTGTCCCCAGCCCACTTCAGGGACATCTCCTGCGGGGAAGCCACACTTTTCCATGTTTGGGGGCCCTTTTTGATGAATTTTTTTACATGTTTTGAGGAATTTTGATGTTTTTGAGAAGTTTTATGTTTTGAGTATTTTTTCATGTTTCAGGGACTTTTTCAAAACGTTTTGGGGACTTTCATACTGCTTGGGAGGTTTGGGCTTTTTTTTAATTTTGGGGGGTTTTTTTAATGCTTTTGTGGGGGTTTTTTGCAGGGTTTTTTTGGCGGGTTATTTCCGTGTTTGCAGCCCTATTTTTGAGGAAGTTTCTCACTTCCCATAAACCGCGTGCCTGTGTCCAGCCATCCGTAGAGGAACAGCACTGGCTGGCGAGTGGCCTCCCGGGAGGTGGGGACAGAGGTGGCCTCCCAGGAGGTGGGGACACCATGTGACAAGGGGAAACTGAGGCAGTGGCTGCAGCTCTGGTGCATCCCTGACTCTGGGGGGCTGCAGGGGGAGGTGTGCGCGTGGCACGGGGGTGGTGACACCAGCGGGCTCACCCGTGTCCCTGTGCAGGTGATCTCCATGGCGATGGTGGCCGTGGGGGTGTACGCCCGGCTGCTGAAGCACGCAGGTGAGCTCGGGGGCTCCCCAGCCCTGCTGGCACTCCGGGGGTGGCGTGTGGGGTCCTGGGGGTGCTGGCAGTGCCGGTGACAGCTCGCCCGCGGTGACAGAGGCGGCCATGGCGTGCCTGGCGGTGGAGCCCGCCATCCTCCTCATCGTGGTGGGCATCCTCACCTTCCTCATCACCTTCTGCGGCTGCGTGGGCTCCCTGCGGGAGAACATCTGCCTGCTGCAGACGGTGAGGCCTGCCAGGGCTGGGGGTCCCTGCTGGGGACCCCAGTGGCGTCTCGGTGTCCCTCCCGTGGTCCCCTCACCGTCACGTTCCTCCTGCCGCAGTTCTCCGTCTGCCTCACCATCATCTTCCTCCTGCAGCTGGCGGCCGGCGTGCTGGGCTTCGTGTTCTCTGATAAGGTACTGGGGGGGGCAGCGGGGGTGCTGGGTGACCCCAGTCCTGTCCTGCAGGGTGACAGCCTCGCTGCTGTCCCCCCGTCTGTCCCCCAGGCCCGCGGGAAGGTCAGCGAGATCATCAATGGAGCCATCGTGCATTACCGGGACGACCTGGACCTGCAGAACCTCATCGACTTCGGGCAGAAGGAGGTGACCGGGGGGTCTGCGGGGCTGCGGTGTCCCTGCAGTGCCTGAGGACATGTCCCCACTTCTGTGTCAGCCTTAAATCTGGGGGGTGGCACAGCTTGGGGACGTGGGATGGCTCTTCCAAGCCATTCATGGTGATGTGCTGCCTGGGCAGGGGGAGACTGGGGAGAGCTGGGGGCACAAAGAGCCCCGAGTGTCCTGTCCCCCTGCCATGGGCTGGGGGCACAAACAGCCCTGTCCTGTCCCCCTGCCGTGGGCTGGGGGCACAAACCGCCCTCTCCTGTCCCCTGCCGTGGGCTGGGGGCACAAACCGCCCTCTCCTGTCCCCTGCTGTGGGCTAGGGGCACAAACCGCCCTGTCCTGTCCCCTGCTGTGGGCTAGGGGCACAAAGAGCCCTGTCCTGTCCCCTGCTGTGGGCTGGGGGCACAAACCACCCTGTCCTGTCCCCTGCTGTGGGCTAGGGGCACAAAGAGCCCTGTCCTGTCCCCTGCTGTGGGCTGGGGGCACAAAGAGCCCTGTCCTGTCCCCCTGCCATGGGCTGGGGACACAAACCGCCCTGTCCTGTCCCCCTGCCGTGGGCTGGGGTCCCCTCCCCCTGAGCGCCGTGCCCTGCCCGCAGTTCAGCTGCTGCGGGGGTGTCTCCTACAAGGACTGGTCCCAGAACATGTACTTCAACTGCACGGCCACCAACCCCAGCCGCGAGCGCTGCTCCGTGCCCTTCTCCTGCTGCCTGCACGACACGCACCAGGTCGGTCCTGGGGGGGCCTCAGGGGGCCCTGCCCCGTGCCTGTCCTCCCAAACCCTGCGGCTGTGCTGGGCCTGGAGCCCTGCCCGTGGGAGGGAACACACTGATGGCAATGTATGGACCCATCCCACCATCTGCGTTTGGGTTCCCTGTCCCACCTTCTGGGTTTGGGTTCCCCATCCCACACTCTGGGTTTGGGTTCCCTGTCTACACTCTGGGTTTGGGTTCCCTGTCTACACTCTGGGTTTGGGTTCCCTGTCTACACTCTGCGTTTGGGTTCTCCATCCCACACTCTGGGTTTGGGTTCTCTGTCCCACACTCTGGGTTTGGGTTCCCTGTCCCACTTTCCAGGTTTCTGTCCCCAAATCCACCCTCTGGGTGTGGTTTCCCCATGACAACCTTTGGGTTTGAGGACTCTTGGGGGGAAATGTTGTGGTGAGGTGGGGAAGAATTCTCCCTCTCCAGAGCCGGAATTGGCTCTTTGGGGGCAGGTGGCTCTGGAGGGCTGGCGTAGGGACACCGAGGAAGGGGACACCCCACCAAGGCAAGGGCTGGTCACTCCACGGCTGCCCCCCAAGAGCAGGGACCCCAGTGTGTTCTGTCCCCAGCCCCTCTGTGCTCTGTCCCCTCTCCCAGGCCGTCATCAACACCATGTGTGGCCACGGGATGCAGGCCAGGGGCTACCTGGAGGCCAGTGCCTTCATCCACACCAACGGCTGCATCGACAAGCTGGTCAACTGGACCCACAGCAACCTCTTCCTGCTGGGGGGCATCACCCTGGGGCTGGCCCTGCCCCAGGTACGGGCTGGGGCTCTGCGGGGACAAGGGTCTGCCCCAAAGCTCTGCTGTGAGGGGCTTTTTTGGGGAGCTGCCTTAATGGTGGCTGATTGCGAGAGGGGGGAGTTGGGATGGGATTTGGGGTGGGGGAGTGGCACAAATGTCAGGCACGGGTACATGGTGTGACACTGCGTGGTGTCGCTCAGTACCTCCCTCTCCCCTTCCTCTTCCTCCCTCTCCCCCATTCCTCTTGCTCTTTCTCTCCCTTTCTCTGGCTTTTCTCTCCTTCCTCTTCCTCTCCCACTTCCCTCTTCCTCTTCCCTCCCTCTCCCTTTCTCTCCCCCTTCCTCCTTCCTCTCTCATTTCCTTCCCTGTTCCCCTTCCTCTTTCTTTTCCCTTCTCCTTCCTCTTCCTCCCTTCTCCTTCATCTCACTTCCCCTTTCCCTCTCCCCGTCCCTTCCCTCTCCTCCATCTCCCCCTTCTCCTCTCCCCTCCCTCTCCTTATCTATCCCCCTTTCCTCTCCCCATCCCTTTCCTCTCTCCTCCTTTTCCCTCCCCGTCCCTCTCCCTCCAGCTGGTGGGCATCGTCCTGGCGCAGCTCCTCATCAACCAGATCCGCGACCAGATCAAGCTGCAGCTCTACAACCAGCAGCACCGGGCAGACCCCTGGTCCTGAGCCCCGCACCCGCCCCGCGGCACGGCGGCGCTGCCGGGCGCTCCGGGGCCATTCCCGAACGGCGGATCCGCGGGGACAGCCCCAGGGGCTCGGCTGGAGGAGAGGGAATGCGGATCCGCGGTGTGCGCGGAGGAGACTCCGTGCCTTTGGCAGCCGGTGCTGGGCTCGGCCTGGAGGTGCTGAGCTGAAGGAGCGCCGGGAAACCGCTGTCTGTCTGTCCGTCCTGCTGGTACACAAAGCTTCGCACTGGGATGTGCTTCCCCTCCCCGCGTGTGCTGGGGAAGGACGTTTGTCCGCCTGCCTGCCTGTCTGTCCGTGCACCGAGCTGCCTTCGCCCGGGCCGGGCTGCGGGAGCGGGGGCGCTCCCCTCACGGCCGGGTGTCCCTGTCGGTGTCGCTGGCCGCGGGCACAGCCGAGGGGGCTGTGGGTGCCCCGGGCTGTGCCGGTTCCTTGGCTTTCCCGGACAATAAAGACACGAGGCCGGACGCCCCGAGCTCTGCCAGGCTGTGTGGGGGACACCGCGGTGGCTCTGGGGACAGACGACGGCCACCTCAGGCCGCGCCACGGCCCTGTGCTGCTGTGAGACCCCGAAACGAGGGCGGGAAAGCGGCTGAGGGCCTGGCCCGGCCTCTCGGAGCTGTCGCAAACCCGTGGGTGGAGTTTTTTGGGGTTGGGTTTTTGTTTTTTTGGGTTTTTGGTTTTTTTTTGCTTTTAATTTTCCCTTCAGCTCCGGCTGGGTGGTCCCTCCCGCGGAGGGAGCCGGGATGCGGCCCAGCGCCCGGCTCTTTGTGTGCGGCCCGGAGGCTTCTCTCCCATAAAAAAACCCTTTTTTTGGCTTTTTTCCCCCTCAGAATCCACCTCACTCCCCCACCGAAATGTCATTTGTCCCTCAAAAGCGGTTGCTTCTCCGAAGAATGGCACCTCCCTGCAAAAAAAGTGATTTTTCCCCTCCGAAATTCACTTTTCTACCCAAAACTTCCCCTCCGAGCTTCTTCTCACCCCAAAAAAATAAGTTTACTCTCAGAAGTAGCTGATCTCCAAAAAAAACCCGGCTTTTCCACCCCAAAACCCCTGTCTTCCCCCCCAAAAAAAACTTTTATTTCCCCAAAAGTGACTTGTCCCTAAAAACCAATTTTCTTCACCCAAGTGTCTTTTGTCCCCCCTAAACTAATTTTTCCCTCCAAAAAAAGTAACTTAGCCCTAAAAAAACGAACTTTCTTCCACAAAACTCAAGTGCTCTCCCCCTAAAATTGCCTTTTCTCTCCTAAAATTGATTTTTCCACAAAAAAGATTACTTCCCCCTCAAAAAAGTAACCATTTTTTTTCCCAGAGAAAGGGTATTTTGTCCCTGAACAGTGACTTTTATCCCCCAAAAAGTAACTTTTCCCTTAAAAAAGTAAATTTTTTTCCCCCCAAAATTGGCTTCTTTCCCCCAAAGGCAACTTTTCACCTCTAAAAAGTAACTTTTTACTCACAAAGGCCTTTTCATCACGGAGACATTTTATTTCTCAGAAATAAATTTCCTCACAAGAAGGAAATTTTCCCTCACCAAATTGATATTTTCCTCATAGGAAGTGATGTTTTTGTCACAAAAGTGACTTTTTCCTTCCAAAATTGGACCTTTTCTTCATAAAAATGAACTTTTCCCTCACAAATAGTGACTTTTTCCTCACAAAAAGAGACTTTTTCTTCAAAAACAGGAAATTTTTCCCTCACTACAGGTGACTTTTTCCTCACGAGTGAATTTTTTCTCATGAACAGGGAACTTTTCCCTCTCAAAAGTGACTTTTTCCTCACAAAAAGGACATTTTCTTCACAAAAAGGAACTTTTTCTACAGAAAAAAGAACCTTTCCCTCACAAAAAGTGACTTTTCTCCTCACGAGTGAGTTTTTCTCCACAAAAAGGAACTTTTCCCTCAAAAAAAGGAATCCTTTCCCCACAAAAAGTGACTTTTTCTCACAAAAAGCCACTTTTTCCTCTCGAAAGGAACTTTTCCCTCACAAAGGCCTTTTGTGAGGGCAACTTTTTCCTCCCAAAAAAAGACTTTCCCCTCACTTTTTAGGGATTTTTCCCTCACAAAAAGCGACTTTTTCCTCACAAAAAGGAACTTTTCCTCACAAAAAGGAAACTTTTCCTGACCGAAAGTGACTTTTTTTCTCACGAGAGGAACTTGTTCCTCACCAAGGGGACTCTTTCCTCCCCAAAAAAAGCATTTCCCCTCGCTTTTTAGCGACTTTTTCCTTCACAAAAAGCGACTTTTTCCTCATAAAAAGGAACTTTTCCTCACAAAAAGGAACTTTCCCTCAGAAAAAGGGAACTTCTCATAAAAATGAAACTTTTCCTGATTGCAAGTGACTCTTTCCTCACGGGAGGAACTCCTTCCTCACAAAAGAGGACTCTTTCCTCCCCCCGAAAAAATCATTTCCCCTCACTTTTCAGCGACTTTTCCCCTCACAAATCGCGTCTCTTACCCTCCGCAGCGCTTCCCCCGCGGTCCCTCCCTCAGCCCGCCCCGGCGGGGGGCGCGGGCCGGGACGGGCCGCGGGCGGCGGCGGCGGCGGAGGAGGAGGNCTGTCTGGAGGATGAGTGAGGATAGGTGAAGTATAGAAAACTGTATAGCACTGGCCCGAGGATGAGTACAGTATAGAAAACTTTATAGANGCCGCTCCGCTCGCTCCCGGCGAGCCCAACAAAGGCGGCGGGGCCATGGCGGGCCCCTCGCCCCGCTCCGAGCCGCCCTAAGCCCGCCGAGCACCGCCGCGATGTGGCNAATGGGGATGGGTAACATAGAAAACTGTATAGAGTGAGGCTGGGAATGAGTACAGTATAGAAAACTGTAACAAAACATTGTAGATGGTACAGTACAGAGGGCAGCAGTAGTTTGGGGTACAAGGGGTGGACATGGGACAGCACAGGCCCAGGAGTGGGTGCAGTATAGAAAAATCTATAGTGGCTACAGGGGATGGGTACAGTATAGACAGGAGCAGCAGGTTGGGCTCAGAGATGGGTACAGTATAGAAAACTGGTTGAAGAGGGACTGGAGATGGGTACAGTATAGAAAATTGATGAAAAAGGGATTGGAAATGGGTACAGTATAGAAAACTGATGAAAAGGGGACTGGAGATGGGTAGAGTATAGAAAACATTGAAAATGGGCAGGAGATGGGTACAGTATAGAAAACTGATGATAGTGGGTGTCTGGGGTTGGGCACAGTACAGAGAACTGTACAGCAGAGGAGTGGAGACCGTGTAATGTGGAGGGGAGCAGGGAACTGGGGTACAGGGAGAAGTGTGGTGCAGAGGGGGAGCAGGACAGAATGGCCTCAGAGATGGGTACAGCATAGAAAACCCCACAGCAGGACTCTGGGGGCGGGTGCATAGAGAGGGGAGCAGTGCAGTGACAGGTAACAGGGATGGGTGCAGAACAGAGACTTGGATAGCAGGAGTCTGGGGGTGGGTGCATATAGAAAATGGTTAATCAGGGGCTGGGGATGGACACAGTCTGGACAAGAGCAGTACAGGGGGTACAGTATGGAGGGGCAGCCCTGGTGATGGGCACAGTGCCCCAGAGGGCCCAGAGGGGTCCCAGTGCTGTGTGGACAGCAGGAGAGCCCCACAGAGGAGTCCCAGTGCCATGTAGGTGCTGTGGGGACAGCAGGAGAGCCTCACAGAGGGGTCCCATTGCCGTGTGGGTGCTGTGGGGACAGCAGGAGGGCCCCACAGAGGGGTCCCAGTGCTGTGTGGGTGCTGTGGGGACAGCAGGAGGTGGCCGTGCCGGCGGTGGTGACGGTGCTGTCCCCTCCCCGCAGGCCTGCGCAATGCCCCGCGCTGCTGGGACGTCATCCAGCCCCTGCTCTGCGCCGTCTACATGCCCAAGTGCGAGGATGGGCAGGTGGAGCTGCCCAGCCAGACCCTGTGCCAGGCCACCCGGGCGCCCTGCACCATCGTGGAGCGCGAGCGCGGCTGGCCCGACTTCCTCAAGTGCACCACGGACCGCTTCCCCGAGGGCTGCCCGGTACGGCAGGGCCATGGGCAGGGAGAGCCACGCTCCGCAGGAGAGAAGGGTTGGTGGTGGTCAGCCTGCAGAGGAGAAGGCTCCAGGGAGAGCTTCCAGCACATTCCAGGGCCTGAAGGGGCTCCAGGAGAGCTGCAGAGGGACTGGGGACAAGGCCTGTGGGGACAGGACACAGGGAATGGCTCCCACTGCCAGAGGGCAGCCATGGATGGGAGATTGGGAATTGGGAATTCCTGGCTGGGCTGGAATTGCCCGAGCAGCTGGGTCTGCCCCTGGATCCCTGGAATGTCCAAGGCCAGGCTGGACAGGGCTGGGAGCAGCCTGGGACAGTGGGAGGTGTCCCTGCCGTGGCAGGGGTGGCACTGGAGGGGCTTTGAGGTCCCCTCCCACCCAAACCATTCCATGATTCCGTGGTGATTCTATGGAACCCAGCTGTCTCCTGCCCTCCACAGGGGACTGATGGCTATCTTGGCCACGGGGGTGTCCCCTCCTCCTCCTCCTCCTGCTCTTCCTCCTCCGCCTCCTCCTCCTCCTCCTCACGGCCTGGTTTCCCCTCTGGCAGAACGAGGTGCAGAACATCAAGTTCAACAGCTCGGGGCAGTGCGAGGCGCCGCTGGTGAGGACGGACAACCCCAAGAGCTGGTACGAGGACGTGGAGGGCTGCGGCATCCAGTGCCAGAACCCGCTGTTCACCGAGAAGGAGCATCGCGAGATGCACGTCTACATCGCCGCCTTCAGCTCCGTCACCATCTTCTGCACCTTCTTCACCCTGGTGAGACGGGGCTCCTTCCGGGGAGCTGTCCCCAGAAGGGACAGGCACCGAGCTGTCGCTTTCTCCACCCCTGCAGGCCACGTTTGTCGCTGACTGGAGGAACTCCAACCGCTACCCCGCCGTCATCCTGTTCTACGTCAACGCCTGCTTCTTCGTGGGCAGCATTGGCTGGCTGGCACAGTTCATGGACGGCGCCCGCGACGAGATCGTGTGCCGGGCCGACGGCACCATGCGGCTGGGCGAGCCCACGTAGGTGCCACCTCTGTCCCCAGCCCACCGCCAGAGCTGTCCCCGGCACCAAGGAGGGCTCTCGGGGCTCACCAGCCTCCTGGGAGCACAGAGGGCGAGCCCCCTGTCCTCCTGCGTGTCCCCTCACGGGGTGGGTGACGCTCTCGCCTCACCTCTCCGCAGCTCCAACGAGACGCTGTCCTGCGTCATCATCTTCGTCATCGTGTACTACTCGCTGATGTCGGGTGTCATCTGGTTTGTCATGCTCACCTACGCCTGGCACACGTCCTTCAAGGCCCTGGGCACCACCTACCAGCCGCTGCTGGGCAAGACCTCCTACTTCCACCTCATCACCTGGTCCATCCCCTTCGTGCTCACCGTGGCCATCCTGGCTGTGGCGCAGGTAATGGGGCCACGTGTCACCCACCGTCATGGGATGGTGTCTCAGGGTGACACCCGCAGCCAGCTGACCCTCCTGTCCTTGTCACTGTCGCTGCCAGGTGGATGGCGACTCTGTCAGTGGCATCTGCTTCGTGGGCTACAAGAACTACCGCTACCGAGCCGGCTTCGTGCTGGCCCCCATCGGGCTCGTGCTCATCGTGGGGGGCTATTTCCTCATCCGGGGTAGGTGTGGTTCTGCTCTGGGAAGGGACGGGGTCACCGTGGGGGTCCCCACACCCTGACCCCCTCATTCTCCCTGCAGGGGTCATGACGCTCTTCTCCATCAAGAGCAACCACCCCGGGCTGCTGAGCGAGAAGGCGGCCAGCAAGATCAACGAGACCATGCTGCGCCTGGGTGAGGCTTCACCAGCGCCGTTCCCAGGGAATCGGGTGGGAACGGGGATGTTTGTCCCCTGAAGTCACACAGCCCCTTCCCAGGGGTGGTGGCAGCGGGGGACAAAGCTGTGCTGGTGGTGGTGGCACGGCCCCAGCGCGGCGTCTTTGTCTCGGTGTCACTGGAGTTTGGCTGAACGTCCCTCTTCTCTTCCAGGCATCTTCGGCTTCTTGGCCTTCGGCTTCGTCTTCATCACCTTTGGCTGCCACTTCTATGACTTCTTCAACCAGGCCGAGTGGGAGCGCAGCTTCCGGGAATACGTCCTGTGAGCGGCACGGGGCCAGGGGGTGACGGGGACGCGGTGGCACCGCACCAGCCCCGTGTCCCCCACCGGCGGTGCCAGCCCATCCCCACCCTGCAGAGCTGCGGGGCCGCGGGCTGTCCCCCCTCCTTACGGCCATTGTCCCCTGGTGTCCCCGCAGGTGTGAGGCCAACGTGACCATCGCCACGCAGACCAACAAGCCCATCCCGGACTGCGAGATCAAGAACCGGCCGAGCCTCCTGGTGGAGAAGATCAACCTCTTCGCCATGTTCGGCACCGGCGTCTCCATGAGCACCTGGGTCTGGACCAAGGCCACCCTGCTCATCTGGAAGCGCACCTGGTGCAGGTGGGACCCCGAGGGTGTCACCCCGGCTCCCTGGAGCCCTTCCTGCCCCACCCAGTGGGATGCTGGAGGACATTCCCAGATGTTTGTCCCTCAGCTCGATGAGTTGTGGGCTCGCAGCGGCTCAGGAATGGGGTGGCCTCTCCCATTTGGTGTTTGTGGGACACCTCCATCCCGAGGGACCCATTCCCCAGCCTGGTGTCCCCATGTGCAGGAGGGGGAGCTGAGGAGGGTCCCTGTGCCCCCAGCTGTGACAGCTGCGCCCCCTGTCCCCTCTGTGTCCCCCGTGTCCCCAGGCTGACGGGGCAGAGCGATGACCAGCCCAAGAGGATCAAGAAGAGCAAGATGATCGCCAAGGCCTTCTCCAAGCGCAAGGAGCTGCTGCGCGACCCGGGCCAGGAGCTGTCCTTCAGCATGCACACCGTGTCCCACGATGGCCCCGTGGGTACGTGCCCGGGCCAGGGGACGTCCCCAGCAGCCCCCCGGGGTCCCCAAAGTCCCCCTTTGACCATATCCCCCTGTCCCTGCAGCTGGCTTGGCGTTCAACATCAACGAGCCGTCGGCCGACGTGTCCTCGGCGTGGGCCCAGCACGTCACCAAGATGGTGGCCAGGAGAGGGGCCATCCTGCCCCAGGACATCTCCGTGACACCCGTGGCCACACCTGGCAAGTGCTTGGGGAATTTCTGGGGGATGAGCCGGGCTGGGGGTGTTGGGGGTGCGCAGGGAGGCAGAGCCGGGGGGTGGCGGGGGGCACAGGTGGGATGTGGCCGCTCACAGCCACCTCACCCCACGTCCCCCAGTGCCACCAGAGGAGAGGGCCAACCTGTGGGTGGTGGAGGCCGACGTGTCCCCGGAGCTGCAGAAGCGCAGCGGCCGCAAGAAGAAGCGGAGGAAGAAGAAGAAGGAGGTGAACCCAGACCCCGAGCGCTGCCCGGGGGGCTCCGCCGTCCCCAGCGCCGTCCCTCGCCTGCCCCGCCTGCCCCCCCAGCCCTGCCTGGTGGCCTTTGTCCCCGAAGTCCTGCCAGCCATCCAGCCCGATGGGGGGCCGTGGGACGGCCGCAGGGCCAACGTGCTGCACGTGATCAGCAACCCCTTCTGCCCCGAGAGCGGCGCTGACCCGGAGAGCCCCGGCCCCAGCGCCGGGCGCTGGCACCGCAACGGGGGCCCCCTGTGGCCCCCCCAGCCCGGCCCCCTGCCCCGCCCCGGGGCCACCAGGACTCAGGGCTGCCGGGCAGGGCTGGCCCCCATCCACTCCCGGACCAACCTGGTGGAGGCGGAGCTGCTGGACCCCGATTCGGACTTCTGATCCCAGCGGGATGTGGGGAGGGCGTGGGGACACCAGAACCCGCCTGATCCCGAATATTCCGTGGGATCCATCCCGAATGTTCCATGCACCTGGCCACGTCCCGTTCCTCCCCTTGGAGGATTCATCTCCGTGCGCTTCCCAGCCTGGCGAGGTTTTGGGATTCCCTCCAGAGATTTTGGGATTCCCTCCAGCAGCACCGGGAGGAAGGAGCTGGCGGTGGAGCGAGCCGCAGCTCCCACAGGGCGTTAAGGACCAGGGGGACACTTGGGGACAGCCTAGATCAGGGTAGATTTTGGGCAGCTCTGCCCCACCCGCGGCTAGAGGTACGTAGAGCTCACCCCCACTTGTGCCAATAGCAGATTTTTTTTAATTTCTGGGTTTTTTTTAAATGTTTGTATCGTGATGCCTCTGCTCGGGGTGAGCCCAGTCAGGGGCAGCAGCAGCAGCAGCAGCAGTAGCAGCAGCCCTGGTGTGCACCCCTCTTTTGGGTTCACCCCAATCCCTTCCTGGACCCCAAAGTGCCTTCCAGCTCCCCAGAGAGCTGAGCCAGACCCAAATCAGGATTAGTGGGGTGGCAGCACCAGGGAGATGGGACAGGAAGCACCTTGGGCTGTGTGGGTGCTCCTGAGCAAAAAAAAAAAAACCCAAAAACCTCGGGGTGCTCGAGGTGAATCAGGGTCAGCAACCCCCAGAGCAAAGCTTTTTATTATTATTTTTTTAGGATAAAAAAATAAAAAGTCACAGCAAACCCAGCAGAGCCCTGAGGCAGGAGGGCTCCAGTCCCTGCTGGTGTTTGGATTTTCCCTATTTTTATTAAGTCCTGGTAGGCTCCTGGCTTTTTTTTTGTCTTCTTTTTTTTTTTTGCTATCCCAGCGACCTCCACGGGTTCATTTTTTTTTGCTGTGTAAAGGAAAAACCCTCCTGTATCAGTATTAAATTTACAGATTTTCAATCCCAGTGGCTGCTCTGGGCTCTTTTGGGGAGGGATCCATGGGGGGAAACATTTTGGGGGTGAGGGGCTGTCCTTTTTCCTAAAAACCCTCTTGCTTTAAAAACTGCTTTAAGTGTTTTAAAGCACATTAAAAACTGCTTTAAAGTGTTTTAAACTGCTTTAAAGCATCTTAAAAACTGCTTTAAAGTGCTTTGAACCCCTGTTCCACCTGCAGGAGGGAGCTCCGAGGGGCTGGGAATGCCCTCGGGGGCTGTGGGGACACTTGGGGACAACTTGGGCAGGTTTGGGGACAACCGGGGCCTTTGCCAGCAGGTGGCACCACGGGCTAAAACATCCCCCAAACCCCCAAAATTTGGCTAGCCTCAAATTTTGGGGGGCTGCTGGGTGGGGTCCCACTAAGGCATCCCTAGTTTCCCACAGTGCTGGTGCTTTTTTCGGGGGGAAAATTGCTGCTTTTGGAAAAAATCCCTCTTTTATTTTGCTTGAGAGCCATGCAGCTGCACGGTTTGGTTACCCTGCAAACCAGAGCCTGAAATTTAGGTGGAATTGGTCAGTGAAAATTGCATTTTTCCAGTGGTTTTTTGAGGGTTTTTTTTGGGCTGACCCTGCTCCAGAGTCAAAGCTGGATTGTCCGGGATGAAACAAAATGTTTTTCTTTATCTCCCTTTTTGGGGCTTTTCCTTTTTCTTTCTATATATTTTATTTTGTGGCTTTCTTAGTTAAAAACCCAGTTCTAACAAAGCTATTCCTAAAAGATTTGCCATTTTGAAACTAAAAAAACCACCAAAATATTTGAATTTTGGAAGCAGCAAGGGATGTGCTGACAGGGTCACATCCCCTCCCAAAAAAACCTGCCTCGATTTGGTGCAGAAGGAATAAAACGCCCTCGGTTTTCCAAAATCCAGCAAATTTCCCTGAAATATCCTGGGGGAAAAGCTCCAACATTCCCATGGGAGGTGCAGGAGAGCGAAGCACAGAGGGTCACACATCTCCCAGCACCTCCAGAGCTTTCACTGGGGAAAAATGGGGAAATTTCAGGAAATTTGGGTAGTATTCCCTGTGGATTCGCTGAACCACTGATCCCCAGGGAGAAATGTTGGCATTTTCCACCCATCTGGTGGAATTCAAAGGATGAAATCTCAGTTGGAACAGAAGACAACCTGGAAAATGCAGGTTTTTATTCCTTTTCTAACTTAATTTTTTTTTTTTTAATGAGAGGAAGCAAACTCTGCTGTGGATCTACCCCCAGCCTCGGCTCTCAAGGAAAGGAATTTTGCTTTTCCAAGGCTGTTTTCTCCCAAACTTCCAGGCAGAACCATCCCGGGCTGGTGTCAGGGAGCCAGGGAAGGAGCCAGCCCCGAGCTGCTGCCTCTCACAGAGCCCCAGTTGCTGGAGCCTCCCTCCCCAAACAGCCTCTCCCTTCCTCTCCTGATATCCCTTGTTTTCCCAGATAAATCCCCAGGCACAGCCTGGATCCCTGGGATAACCTCTCTGTGCTCTCCCTGGTGCCTCAGGTTTGAGCTTTTATATTTTTATTATTGTGCTGCTTCAGTGTGTGGGTCTGAGCTTCACATCAGGGCATGGTGAGCTCTCCTCACAGAGCAGGGAGACAAAACAATTCCTGCTCCAGCTGGGCACCAAGCACAAATGATCCAAATCTCAGCCCAAGAGCACACCCAGCCTGGGCTGGAGAGAGAAAAACAAGCAGGATGGGAGTGGATAAGCTAAAGCTGGAATTGGGCAATGAACTCCAAGGTGCAAATGGAGCAGAACTGATCCCAGTGACAGAGCCCGTGCCCGGGCTGCATTTTGGGACCATTTTGGTTCATCTTGGGTGCAGCCCTGGCTGGGCTCTTGTGCTGCCCAAGGTGGATCCATGGAGGAAATGCTTTTAATAAATCCCTGCTTTATTCTGGAACTCTGCCCAGCCTCTGTCCTAGCTCAGGTTCACGAGGCAGCAGCCCTGGGGTCGATGGCCAATGAACCCCAGGAGTTTTGGGGGTGCTGGCAGCAACACAGGGCGTTTGTCCCAGGAAAACACGGTCCCTGCCAGCCTCCCAGTTTTGGGAATATCCTTTGAAAGGTGAGGAAGAGCCCACGCTGAGCCTGGTGGGCTCAGGGTCAAGATTTTGCCTTGGTCAAGAGTGTGCAAAACAACCTGGGATCTTTTTGTGGGATCTGAGATGATAAATTCTGGAGGGTTTCTCCATCTCCAGGTTGGCACAAGCTCCTCTCCTCAGTGGAAGAGGATCAGGGTTGGGATTTTGTGTTTGTCAGGGGTTTGCAAAACAACCTGGTGGACTTATCGTGGGATCTGTGGTACCAGAAAATGATAAATTCTGGAGGATTTCTCTATTTCTCCGATCCCCTCTGCGATTCCTGCCCCTCTCCCGTGGTTCTTTCTGCCTGAAATCCTCCTGCAGCCTCTCAGGTGCTCACTGCTCTCCTCTCTCCTCATTTTTGGGGAGGTCTCCGTGGATTCCTTCTCATCCCAAACACCGAGCTCGCCCAGGGCTTGAGAACTGGGCACTTGAGGATTGGAATTGACACTTGAGAATTGAGAATGAATTAAGCTCTCACTCACCAACAGGTCCAGGTGCTTTTCTCAGAGCAGGTCTCAATAAATGACAATAATAAAAGGATGGGTTTGCACTCTGCAAGAGGCACATTCCCCAAGAACTGGATTTAGAAAACTGGTTTATTACCAGCTTGTGCCTGTGGGCTGAGCTCAGTGGCCGGCAGGCCCGGCAGGACAGGCAGATTTTTGTCACCCCAGGTTTTTGGATGGCACGTTCCCCATGCCAGGCTCCTCATTCCCGTGGGTTTTCCTGGCTCACCAGGCCTGGGGAGCTGCCTGGCCATGGCACCGCAGGGACACTGTGACAGACTGGCTCCAGAGGAGGGGTGAAGGAGCTGGGAAGGGGTTGGAGAACCAGGAAAAGCTGAGGGAGCTGGGAAGGGGCTGAGCCTGGAGCAAAGGAGGCTCAGGGGGGCCCTTGTGGCTCTGCACAGCTCCTGCCAGGAGGGGACAGCCGGGGGGGTCGGGCTCTGCTCCCAGGGAACAGGGACAGGAGGAGAGGGAACGGCCTCAGGCTGGGGTAAGGGAGGCTCAGGGTGGACAGCAGCAGGAATTTCCCCGTGGAAAGGGGATCAGGCCTTGGCAGGGGCTGCCCAGGGAGGTTTGGAGTGCCCAACCCTGGGGGTGGCCAAGGAAGGCCTGGACGTGGCACTCAGTGTTCCTGGCTGGTAATATAAGGTGGCGATCGGACACACCTCGGTCTCGATGGTCTTGAAGGCGTTTTACAACCTCATCCAATCTGTGCCCGGCGGCTGAAACTCTGAAAATTCACCANGGCGCCCGCCTGCCCCGTGCCGGGCGCCGAGCGTGAGGCGGCCCCGGCCCCGTCCGCCGAGCGGCCTCCGGGGGGCGGCTGCCCCGGGCTGTCCTCGGCCGCCGGGCTGTCCTCGGCCGCCGGGCTGTCCTCCGCCGCCGCGATGTCCTCGTCCGCCGCCAAGGTGCCGCAGGCTTCGGCCATGAAGAGGAGCGACCCGCACCACCCCCAGCACCGGCACCGCGACGGCAGCGACAGCAGCGGCAGCGCGGCCGAGGCGCTCGTGAGCCCCGACGGCTCCGTCACCGAGGCGCCGCGCACCGTCAAGAAGGTAACGGGGGCGACACCGGGAGCCGCCCTGGCGGGGCCATGCGGGGCATCCCCACGGGCACGGCCCCGCAGCGGGGACGTGGAACCGGCCCGCGGACCCCGCGGCTCGGGACGCGGCGTTGCCTGGGCCGGGCAGGGGCCGGCCCGGTGTGGGGTCCCCGGTGCGCGGGCAGTGTCGGTGACCCCGAGGTGCTGCCGTGGCCGCGGGGGTGCTCCGGGGCTGTGGCTGCGTTTTGGGGCCGCGTTCTGCCATGCTTGGGGGTCTGTCTGCGCCTTGTCCCCCCCACGCCGCCCCCGTGTCTGTCCAGTGGGGACATGTGGGGTGACACTGCGTTCGTTTAACACCCTGTTCCCGCACCCGCAGGTGTCACTGGGTGCCTTTACACCGCACCCTTGCACCCTCAGGTGTCACTGGGTACCTTTACACCCCATTTCTGCACCCTCAGGTGTCACTGGGTGCCTTTACACCCCATTCCCACACCCCCGGGTGTCACTGGGTGCCTTTACACCGCACCCTTGCACCCTCAGGTGTCACTGGGTANAAAGGGGGTCAGGCCTTGGCAGGGGCTGCCCTGGGAGGTTTGGAGTGCCCAACCCTGGGGGTGGCCAAGGAAGGCCTGGACGTGGCACTCAGTGTTCCTGGCTGGTAATATAAGGTGGCGATCGGACACACCTCGGTCTCGATGGTCTTGAAGGCGTTTTACAACCTCATCCAATCTGTGCCCGGCGGCTGAAACTCTGAAAATTCACCAAAACGTGAAAAAAACGCCAAATGTCTACACGGGTCGGGTGGCCCCGCGCAGACTACAACTCCCACCAACCCCCGCGCGGCGCCGCGAGGAGGCGGGGTGCGGTATCGCGCTGCAGGGAGTGCCGGGAGCTGTAGTCGCAGCGGGGCGGAGGACGGGCGGGAAGACTGCATGTCCCACCATGCAGCGCGGCGGCGAGGGCGGTGGGGCGGGGCGGGGCGAGGCGGGGCCGGCGGCCCTGAGGGAGCCGGAGCCGGAGCAGACCCGGAGCAGTCGGCGGCGATGTCGGTGCAGGTGGCGGTGGCCGCGCCCGCTGTGGAGCTGAAGGAGCTCGGCGGCCCCATGGACAAGGCGGCGGGGCCGCCGTGCGAGCCCGTGGGCGCTCACGCAGCGGGGCACGGCGTG